>WSYH01000314.1:64917-143461 GCA_036426205.1 Ascaphus truei
CATGTTCAAGTTAGCTGAGCCCCCCACCCCATGCTAGACGCCCCCACCCCCCTCCCCATGTCAAGCAGCCTCACACCCCCTCCAATGTCAGAGCCCCCACCCCCTCCTATAGTCAGAGCCCCCCACACCCCCTCCCATGTTCAGCAGCCCACCCACCTCCAATGTCAGCAGCCCCCCACCCCCCTCCCATGTCAGAAGCCCCCCCCCATGGTTACATGGTGGTAGTGGTGGTGGCGGCGGTGGCGGCAGGGAAGCGCGAGGGATGCGCGCTCTAGCAGCAGACCCGGAAGGAGAGGGGTGGGGTGGGCTGCACTCCCTCCTCCAGCTCCCCCCTCTAGACAGGTAAAAGTTGGATTCCGGCGCCGACAGGAGGAAGAGAGGGCGCGGGGACCCCAAAGCCGCCTTGCTCGTCTTTCCCTAAGGCCGACCCCGAGTCTACAGCAGCTGCAAAACACCATTCAGCAGTTGCGGACGAGCAACATGCAATGAAGGGCTGGGGAATTGCACTTGGTTTCGCATGGTCAGGGGAACTGTTAGTCTTGGAACATCGGGAGTAGGCCTCAGAATGGACAAGAGGCGAGGGGTGGGGAACTAAGAGCAAGTCAACGAGTGCCGTGAAGAGAGTCCTGAGCTACAGGGGAGCAGGATGATGCTCGATCCAAGTGTAGATGATCATGAGACAACGCATTGTTCAGAGAGCAAACTGCATGCTAATGACAAGTAACACTCATTGATGATGAAAATGAACTGAGGACAAGGGCCGGATGAAAGTAATAATGCTTTGTGGGGAGCAGATTATGTTTTCGATCTGCAAGGTGATTTTACTCTCATTTATAAGATTCTGATGCATTAATCTTGATAAGTAGCCATGGTAACACAGAATAGTGTTCTGTGACCGCACAGTTAAGTGAGCTCCCATTGTTGTTAATAAAAGTAATAGCTCGATGGCTGGACGTATCATTTCCTGACCGAGTATTCCTTTTGTTAACAGGGGAATGCATTTCAATTTACACCGAAGCAGTACGTGCCAAGGCAATTAACCTGCATGGAGCACAGTTCAGCCGGCAGGACTGAATGGAAAAGAGCCAACACAAAGTCATTAGATATTCCAGCACCTTACATCCAGGCATTGCCACACTGACAGGTGCTCAGCCAATCATCAATGGGATCTGAATACTAGTCTTGTTGGTTGTTGTTATTATTATAGACGAAGACCATCAGAGAACCAGCCCAGTCTATGTATTGGGGCTACTTATAAGGTAGAACAACCAACTTCAAATCCATAAGTGTCCAACATGAGAGTTCTTCATAGATGAAGTTTTAGTGTTTAGAGGTTTCAGCACAGGTCACAGGTCTCTTCTCCAAGTACATGGTGCACTTGAACTTAAAAGGTGTCACAACCCACTACGCTTTTACATTTCTCCTGGATCACTATGGCTGCTAGAACCTTTGGCTACTCATATGGAAGCTTTTCCTTAATGCAAAAGAGCTTTGGGTGACTTGGAGTATGCAGAGATCCAATGGATTATACATTGTTCTATGTTAATGTTTCCTAACATGAATTTCTGCTTCAATCTGGTATAGAGTATTATTCGAAAGAAGCTGGACATAGCAGCTACAAGCTCTGTGCTGATGGGATGTTGAATGTTGGCATGGGTAGCATCTCGTTACAGCATCTCATTACAGTCTCGGTCAACCAAAGAGTTTTGTACAATAGTCAGAAGTGACATCTCCCTCTGAGTGGAGAAGCAAGAATCTGGTATCTAATCCTTTCACTGTCAGGGGGCATTACATGCACATTGCAATGCGTTTCCGGACCTTTTTGGTTGGGAAAGATTTAACACACTTGCTTCTAAATGATTCAAAAGTGGCTGGGAACAGGAGGAGAGGTAGGGGAGGGGGCATGGGTCAGCAACTCCAGTCCTCAAGGGCCACCAACAGGTCAGGGGTTTAGGATATTCCTGCTTCAGAACAGGTGGCTTAGTCAAAGACTGAGCCATTGATTAAGCCACCTGTGCTGAAGCAGGGATATCCTGAAAACCTGACCTGTTGGTGGCCCTTGAGGACTGGAGTTGCCCACCCCTGGGATAGGGGATCTCAGGAAACCCTGCCTGTTCACCTTTATGTACAGCTCTCCTTGCAATAACTGCTTTAGGGGAATGATTCTTAGTGATAGACACCATAGAGATTGTATATTGTCTTGAAATGCATTATAATGTATCTTATTTTGAAGTTTACCACACTCTGTTTTGGGACTATTACATGATACCATGCTATCTGTAAAGGAGTCGCATGTATTGATTTTAAATGCCCTTTTATTGCCCTTTTTCCATTGGAGTTTGTCCTACAGTAAATTGCCATCTACTACTACTATATTACTAACTACTGGATTATTGATTTTCTTTCTCTCATTTCAGTTTCTGTTTCCCTAAAGCTTTTTTGTTTCCTTTCAACTGGAAATTTTACAACCAGTTTGGTGAAGGAAACATATTTTTCAACATTATAGGTGCCAATCACTGTTAGAATGATGCTCTGCCAATCACTGTTAGAATGATGCTCTGCCAATCACTGTTAGAATGATGCTCTGCCAATCACTATTAGAATGATGCTCTGCCAATCACTATTAGAATGATGCTCTGCCAATCACTGTTACACAATATCAACATATTTACATAATCTATTATATGAATCTTATTGTGTGAATATCTTCTGTTTCCTTGCATATCTGGTGCGCCAGCTTGGAAAATGACCATTATAATGTAGTCTTGTTTAGTGAAGATGCAAAATAAAACAGAGGTGGATATCTGAAACGTGAGCCACAGAAAATGTATGTTACAGGTACTATGTAGTATCAAACAGAAATCCCCCCTCCCCCTATATGTAAAATGTAAATGTATTTTTACAGGATCTGAATCATCGGGACCACCAGAGCTGCTGAATGGCGCTACTCCTAGCTCCAGGGCCCACCCGGGTTACAGTGGTAATGGCCTTTTTATGTTCACGGGGTCGTCCATTGAAAGCTGTAAAATCATGCGCTCATGACATTGCAGCTTCCTATTGGCCCGTGAGCGTGAGATTTGGAAGACCGCCGATATGTATTCCCCAAAACGGAGCAGAAACACACCAGCACATAAAAAGGTATTTCCGGAACCAGAGGGGTACCAGAGATATAGAACAGTTAAACTCCAAGAGACGCCCCGGTTCTAAGTTCTACTAAAGCAAAAGAAATTGAGTGAGGAGGATGGCTGCTTTAAAATGGCGTTCTGCCTTCTCTCTGCTTATAAAAGCCTTCCTTAGTTGTCAGGTAAATGGAAATGTGCGGCCTTCACTTCAATTTCCATGAGCAAGTTGTACAGCTTGGGGTGTCCCAGTCTTTCTAACCTAAAATATTATACAGTAGGGCCCCGCTTTACAGAGCTCCGTTTTATGACGTTCCGCTCATACAGCGTTTCCCAATGTATACCCATATTCATTAGGTTCGGCGCTTGTTCTTTTTTTCCGGCGATTTTCAGCATGACGCGCTCAGCAGCTGAGTATCCGTCTGTCACTATGCAACAGTTTTAGCGCGTGCGCAACTCCTTGTCAGATGTCTTTTGTCAGCGAAACAGTCGGTTTACAGCTCTGCATCTCTGTTTTCAAAGGTACAATACAGTACAGCCGGGCCCCGGTTTACGGCGATTTCTGCTTTACGGCGGCGGCCTGGAACGGAACCCGCCATATGAGCGGGGCCCTCCTGTAGTTACATGCAATTTTAACACTATAGGCATACCCTGGTTTAAGGACACGCACATTAAGTACACTCACGAGTAAGGACATATCGCCCAATAGGCAAACGGCAGCTCGCGCATGCGCCTGTCAGCCCGTCCTGAACAGCAATACCGGCTCCCTACCTGTACCGAAGCCGTGCGCAAGCGGGGAGACTATAGAGCCTGTTACACATGCGTTATTTACATCAGTTATGCACGTATATGACGATTGCAGTACAGTACATGCATCAATAAGTGGAAAAAGGGAGTGCTTCACTTTAAGTACATTTTCCCTTTACATACATGCTCTGGTCTCATTGCGTACGTTAATTCGGGGTATGCCTGTATTGCATTAACGTGATTTTGGTGTCTTCCATTTTCAGGAAGGTGTCCTGAAATAGCTCTGCCTTAAATATATGTGCCTACATTTGTAACGTGCCCTGGAAATGTCTGCACATCTCTCAAATAGTATTTTTATATGTAAATATAGTGCAGCATTTTAATCTAGTACTGTGAAAAAGCCTTATGTTTTGAGGTCCTACCATATACATTACAGGCATTCCCCGCATTAGCGTATGCAATGGGCACAGAGCATGTATGTAAAGCAAAAATGTACTTAAAGTGAAGCACTACCCTTTTCCAACTTATCGATGCATGTACTGTACTGAAATCGTCATATACGTGCATAACAGATGTAAATAACGCATTTATAACAGGCTCTATAGTCTCCCCGCTTGCGCACAGCTTTGGTACAGGTAGGGAGCAGGTATTGCTGTTCAGGACGTGCTGACAGGCGCATGCGCGAGCTGCCGTTTGCCGATTGGGCGATATGTCCTTACTCGAGAGTGTACTTAAAGTGAGTGTCCTTAAACCGGGGTATGCCTGTATATGCTAGGTCCTGTAACTCAAATGAATTGCTGTTTGACTGCTCTCAATTGTTATGAGCGGCGACACCCACAGGAGATGTGCTGATTGAAAGCAACATTTTGTCATCATGTACAATTTAAAAGGTGAAAATCAAACCATGTTTGGGGTCTTCCGTCCCCTATACAATTATCATATTTAATATCAACAATGTCAATCATGAGTAGTAACGTACATTAAGAATGACTACTGACTTTCCCACTTGTATCCAATGGCAAAGGCTACTCTGGCCCCATGTTTCTGGTTCCTCTCAGTATGTTGGAAATAACAGAATACAGTTAAATGAGACAGCTCTCCAGGGACACAGTACACCGCAGCCTAACGCTTACCATATTGCATTCAGTTTTAGGTGTCCTATAACTGTTTTACTTGGCACAGGCCAAAACAACAGAGCTCTGCCAAAATGTAGGGGTTGTAACTGACTGCTTCCGGCATCCAGTGACGTCCAGATTGGCTGACAGTGCATCGCCTTGTAAGTTATAGCGCCAAGGGGGCCTGTCCAGCAACAAAATTGGTTAACTAGATGTTAGAAGAACACATTGCAAGCCCTTTTAATAAACTAACCTGTATCTCAGCCAAAGTTGGATTATTCCCCAATTGTTATATAAAGGGGGACTCTCGATCCTAATTCAATATAAAAATAAAATAACATGAGTAATAAATAAGACTTGTTATTGAATTAGTATCAGATGTGCCTCTTTATGTACCATGTGAGGTATTATCCAGCTTTATCTGAGATGCACTTTAGTACTAAACTGTATTTGGTATGAGTGCACCAACACCTGTGGTTGAGTAATCCGGATGAGGGACTTTTCTTGTCCTACTGATCTGTAGGTGTTCTTTTCTGTGTCACGTAAGCCCTTTTAGCAGCAGAGAAGCTAAGTAAGGTCAAGAAGGTTGGTGGTTGGATTTCATTGGGCTTAAAAGATTTTACAAACAGTTTGTTATTAATATGGAAAAACTGTAATTAGTATTGATAAAGGATATTCTTTAATATTATCAGCATTCAAGCCAGACGTGAGGAATACCGGAGCACCATTATTTGTGATACCTTCTGCCTGAAGCACTAGCAATAAGCCTAAGTATCAGTACTATCTCTTTTGAATCTCTGGATTGGACTTCGTTTGATCGTTTTTACTAGATCATTTTTTTGATCCGATTGAGGGAAGTACTACATGTTATGCGTGTAGGAATGGGCCAGAAGAAAGGGTTTATTACCCTGAAATGTTAACGTTGATCCCCTTGACACTTTTGTGAATATTATTGTGTTATTTTTTCTTATTTTTCCTTTTTTCCCCTTATTTTTCGTTATTCATTTGTCCTTCCTGTTCACTGTTTGTATGCACTGTTATCTGTATGCTTACATTGCACAGTATTTCACTTTTATTCTCATCTTTATGAGTGAAATATACTATTTTTACGTATTTCTGATTTAAGTATTTTTGAGTGCGGATTGCCATTTGTTTCAATTTAATATTATCAGGGGGCGACTGTGTCACAATTTTGTGCCTTTCGTTCAAAATCTCCAGCAGCCACCAGCAAAATATGTTTTGGAGTATCAGCACAGGTATTAAAAACAAGTAATCTGGAGTATGGATAAATCTTCAACTCCTTAGTAACTTGGTAGCTCTCCAGTAAAACCTATGACTCTGTACCACCTGTACCTACACAGAAATATTGCAACCGCCTCTACAACCTACAGAAGTAGGTACACTTGTGATTGTTGATTATGTCCAATTGAAGGCTCCTATTCAATATGCTGTAAAGTGGATTCCCTGTTTCAGAGAAGAGATCCGCTGCATGAAAATGAATTGGACTAAAATCTTCCATAACACAGGAAAGCTGCTGTATGTAGCGCACTTCCCCTTACCCCCTGGAAGAGGTGTGGCTACGGTGTGTGTGTGTGTGTGTGTAGTGCAATACCTGTGGTGCCAAGGAGATCTGACTTGCAGACATGCGAGTATGTGAGTATGTATCTTCACTGGTATAATCCAGTTTTTAACTGCACTATGTTATATAAGCATATGCTTGGATTTATTAACCCCTTCTGGGTTTATTTCACATGACATTAGTATGCATTTAGCTTAGGGACCTGCTATAGAGACTTACCTTGACGTGGTTAGCAGGCATGACATTATTTGATCAAATTATGTAAACCAAAAGTTTCCTTTATCATATAGATTATATATATATATATATATATATATATATATATATATATATATGTATATATATATTTATTCCCCATTGATTGCTATCCCAGAGGGAGAAGCGCAGGGATTCACTTTCTGTTTTTCACATTTGTATGGCCAATCCCTTCGCCAGCTGCATGCTCCTTACATGGAGAAGCGCAGCGATTATATACCCCCATTGCAGGACACAAAGAATTACACATTGGTATAAGATAACGATTTTACTGCAGGTGACCAAAGATAACTCACACCCATATATATGTACAGTCCCACCAATCACCAGCCCACACACGGCCATACCCACCAGCCCTCCGTCCCCCACCTGGAACACAGTCCCCAAAGTACTAAAAGGGGCCCTTGGGCACCCAACCACCCTGGCGTCCACAAGGTAACTTCCCACCCAATGTGTGGTACAGCGCTGCCCACTAAAGTGTAGAGTTGGGTACCTGCCGGGTGATCCCACACAGATAAGGGTATGGAAACCCACAGGTGCAACTCACTGTTAGTTTCCAGGATCCATGGGAGCGGTCCACAGCAGCTGAATCAACGGCGTGCAATCCACCAAGCCGAACAACAGGAACAGGTGAAGAAAAAAAGGCAGTGCACTGCCTGGAAAAACAGGAGCGGTTGCTGTGTGGGGGGCTTTGTCTGATCCTCTAATGGAATAAAGTGTTTCTTTTGCTACCGTGAGCCTCCTCCTGTTTTTCCAGGCAGTTCACTGCCTTTTTTTCTTCACCCATTCCTGTTGTCTGGTCCCAGACCACCTGAGGACAGGATGCAGCCGCGATCTGTCTGTGTCCCTGTGCTCTGGTTCTACAGGGGCAGTGTCCCTGTCTATGGGCCTGTCCCTGCAGCAACCACTAGCTACACAGGAGAGTCAAGCCTAATTGGCGATATCTGGCCTAGTGCAGGTGCCACAGACACCTGCACATACCTCTCACCCCTTCCTTGTCCCAGCTCCGACTGGCACGGTCTTCTCAGCGCTCCAAATGTATCTTCTGGAGAGCAGGGGAATCCGGGAGCTCTATTGACTCTGTCGCGCCATGTGATTACCAGCCCCGCTGCATTCTGGGGGCTGTAGTCCCCGCAGAGCCCTCTCTGGCTAATGGCTGCTTCACGCGCCTAGTCCTGCGCATGCACAGCATCTTGCACATGCGCAATCGCATCCAAGATGGTGGCGCCCTGCAAAGGGAGCCACCGGTAGTCTCTGGCGATGCACTCGCATTCTGCGCGTTCTCCGCGAGCGCGCACACCCCTCCGCTGGCCACCCCGCACAGGTAAGGGGAATGGAAAGGGGACCCAGGGGGGAACCAAGCTACAGCTACTTCCCAGCATATTCAATAAGGACCTAAAGCATCACCTAGCTGGGGCAGACACAGGGATGAACAGCTAGCCAACTTCTTCCCAGACATATTCAGGTCTGCCTCCGTCTCTTTCTTTCCCACATACACAAACTAGTTTGGTAGATTATATATGATTCCTACTTTTTCTCTCAAGTATGACAGAAATGAATGGTTCCTGGGATTTACTGTATGGTCTTGACTGAGACGCTGCCTAGAAAATGAAAAAGAAACAAGTTCTATGTAAATTAGTAAGTATGGTTTCTACCCCCTGGTGGTAATGATGATAATCCTGACTAAAGTACTCAAGGCAACTTTAGATTTCTTTACACAGATATTATTTATTAACCACTGCCTAATTTATTCATCTTGATTGTATACGAAGCAGTAAATATCTTCTGACATTTCTGTGATTTGTTTTCCAGGTACAGATTGAGACTTATACCATTGTATGTGGGCTACTTTTTTTTAAAAAAATTCCATTTAAACTGTTTTTATTACATTTGTAAGTCGAGATCCATAAAGTGCTTCCCTGTCACACGAGAAGCTCTGGGGTTATATGGCTCATTGAAGCAGCAATTACCTACCAAACAGCATGGTCAAATGGTCTGAACCTGACAAAACCAGCAGAGGATGTAGGGTCCAGCAGCCTTTGCCAAAAACATAGTTACATAGTAGATGAGGTTGAAAAAAGACGTACGTCCATCAAGTTCAACCTATGCTAAATTTAGACAACAGATACTTTATCCTATATCTATACTTACTTATTGATCCAGAGGAAGGCAAACGAAAAACCCCAGTGTCATATCATCCAATGATATCTCATAAGGGGAAACATAAATTCCTTCCTGGAACGTTTAAACGTATTTAAAAAGGAGATCAGCAGGGGCTAGACAGCAGACAATATCACTGGGGAAGAGAATAGTGAAAAAGATCTTACTAATTCTTTGTGAAGGGGACCTTTTCAGCTACTGATGGTCTTGTAGTCACAGCAACTGATGAGCACGGAGGACCGACCTCTTTTCCCCCTCCCCTACAAATGTCAGCCTGGAGAAGTTGCTAACTGACTGCATCTGTAATTACAGTGACGTTACAAACTTTGGCAGCCTCTAGAACAACCCAGGCCAACATCTGCCATTTATTTGACCTTAATTATATTCCTGAAATTAAATTGAAATGTATCTCTGGGCACATATGGAGGGCTGGAGTATGTGCCGCATGTATAGCGTTACATGGTTTTTCTGAAGAGCTAACTACGTACCGTGAAATGGATGCTCTTTGACCTCTGTTGGGAATGCTGTTCTGAAGATCCATGACATCATAAAGCCCGGGGTATAATGAAAACTTCAATCACGGTGCCCTAACCACATTGCTCTGGGTAGGCCTGGAAAATAGGATTGGGACATGAGTAATAATCTACATACAGGAACTTTTCCGTTGTGTTCAACGCTCGTTGTCCCTCTTAGGGTGATTGCATCCTAAATTGTACCCCCAGGGATCTGTGGAAGGAAATATGTTCTAGGTCAGCCAATAGAAAATCATCTACTCCTTACGTCAACTCAACATACCAGAGTTTGAAGACTATTTGAAAGCAGCAGTGTTTTTGCTCGGTCCCAAAGAATATACATATTAGCTGGGTTTTTATAATCCCGATAACATGCTGTATGGTAAAATAATGAAAACCAAAGGGTACATGCTGCACACCTCTATAAACAGAAAAAAGGGGTTGATACAATGACCGGTGCTCCTTGCGGGAAGATGATGGCCTGCAGCATACCCAGGAACATGTAGAAGGAAGAAATCGCAGAGCACCGACGGATTCTCTCATTCTGATTTATTAAAGCCAAAAACAAACAACGTTTCAACCTAGTGGTCTTTCTCAAGTGAGATTGTGGCATTTTGGCTTTACTAAATCATAATTAGAAAGTCCGTCAGGGCTCTGCGATTTCTTCCTTTTGTATGGTAAAATAACCCAGTACTTTTTCATTCATTGAAAGTACTGAAGGACTTCGAGGTTGCCAATTTTGTGAGTTGCTATAAAATCTGCCATCATCAATGGACATGATACAAATTGGTGTTGCTATATCAGAAGCTCAGTTCCAGCATCATGACAACTGGGCAGCATGATGGTATAATAAAGGAAAGTCTGTGTGTAACATTTATTTTATATTTATAGAGGTTGTAATATGTAGTATGTTTCTCAAATAAAGGCTTAAACCCAACGCACAATTGTACAGGCAATTTATACTGCCGGGGTTATTATTCATTCGCGTTGTTTTTCTGCTCTCAGATACAAGTTGCACAAGCTTTTCTCCTGCAGCCGGTTTCTTCCCACTCTGTCTTCTCTCCATAGTACAGATTGCGGGGAAGCTCAGCATGAACCATTAGCAATTTGAATTATCAGCATATTTAATCATTTATCATCCACAGGTGACATTCATAATCACTTTTATTCTGCTACATTAACCATTTTAATGCTGTTAGCACTCTGCAACACGTTGCTTCACAAAACATGTGGGATATCTGCAGCAATGAATGGCTCGTAGGATATGCAAATGATGTAAAGAAAATCAGAACTTCTGTAAAGATCAGGAAACAGCCGTGTCCCGTACACATGTTAAAGGTCCGGTCCCACTTAAAACATGGTTTGGGGTAGAGTTGTTGCAATGTTACATGTATCTTGTATATAATGTATACCCTGTTCACTTATGTAACTGTATTTGTAACCATGTACTATTTGTCATTTTAACTCTGTGCCCAGGACATACTTGAAAACGAGAGGTAACTCTCAATGTATTACTTCCTGGTAAAATATTTTATAAATAAATAAAATAAATGTATTGTTTACTTGACTTACTCACCCCTGGAGCTGGACCCCTCCCCGCATTCCTAATAACCACACCAAACACTTCTTGGGAGGAAAAGCGGTCCTGGCTTTATTATAACAAACAACCATTAACACCAACATGATAACATGTGACTTCCTGTCCAGTAGTGGCTATCTGTTCTGGAGAGATGTTAGGAGCAATCCAAGCAGATTGCAAAAAAAAAATACTAAAACATTTTAATTTAATATATGCAGCCTTTATTGAAAATGAATTACCTAAGCTGTCGATCGATTAGTTCTCCCATGATTGATCAGCACAGATCCTGTTTCTAGGGCAGGGGTGTGCAAACTGAGGGGCGCCAGATTCTCTTGGGGGGGGGGTGGCGGCAGTTACAGGGGCCCCGCGCTCTTCCCGAAGGCGTTTAAATTAAATGCCGGGGGAGCAGCGAAGGCCTCCGTAACTCTCTCTTACCTCGGCTCAGACGGCTTCTGGAGAGGCGTCGCCATGGCATCGTAACGTCAGAACCAAGGTAAGGAGGGGGGCGCGAGGAGGGAGGGATAGCTGGCAGGTGGCGCAGGGAAAAAAATTGCGCACCCCTGTTCTAGGGTTCACTAAATGGCTGCCTCTCAGTTTCAAACAATCCTTTAGTCAGTGTAACTCAGCAGCTACAATGTATTCTTATATTACTAAGGTAACAATATCTATTGTTACAGTTTGTAGCTCAAACTGCTGGGAATATTGGCAACAAATGATCACACACAGGAATGTGTTACAAAGATCTTGCACTGCTTGGGAGGTGGGATAAAGCTGTTATAGAAATCAAAGATGCAAAAATGGCATTAAGAGTTGAATAAAAAAAAAGTAGTATGTTTTATCTAATAATACAGAACAGATTTATTTAAAAAAAAAAAACACATGTAAGATATTGCTAGGATTGCTCCTTTAAACTGTAAAAATAAAATAGTATTGCGTAACTTTGTAGACGGTCACAACTGGGAATCTCTTGAATAAACTCTTTGTAACTTGGCACTGATTACTGAGCTTTGGAATTGCAGAAATATTTTCTCTTCAGTTAGGCGTGATCCCCGAACCAAAGCCGGGCAGATTGTAAAGCTGTGAGCATCGCCAACTATCATTTCATTTGAAGGGGATTAAGTAAAGGAGGATAACAGGAGTGGCCAACTCCAGTTCTCAAGAGCCACCAACAGGTCAGGTTTTAAGGATATCCCTCCTTCAGCACAGGTGGCTCAATCAGCCAATTGAGCCACCTGTGCTGAAGTAGGGAAATCCTTAATACCTGGCCTGTTAGTTGCCCTTGAGGACTGGAGTTGGCCACCCCTGAATTATAGTCATAATTATTATGGGTGGGCACTTTAACTCGTGTTTTGTTTAGAAAGAAAAAGTTGTGTTTGAATGTGGTTTTGCTTCTTAAAAAAAAATTGTATTCCGGTTTTGCCAAAAACTTGAATTTCTTTGTTTTTAGCAAATGATGGAAAGAGTTCAAAATAAGCAGAAAAGTGCTATAATAGCCTAAAGTGTAAAAAAAAATGCATAAAATACATATAAAACCATAAAAACAAAATAATATAACTGAAAAACATAAAATTATTGAAAAAACAAATACAGCGCAACCCCCTTATAACGCTGTGCTTGGGGTCCAAAGAATCACATCGCGGTATAAGCGGATCACGTTAGAAATCATGTACAATTGTACGCATTGTACAATAAAGTATTTAAGATTCCAATAATCGTGTTGTAAAGTATTCAAAAATACAAAAATAGGGACTCACGCTTACATCGCATTATAAGCGGATTCGCATTGTAACGGATCGCGTTATCACGGGTTTGAGCTGTATATGGTGTGCAACACAAAGAGATGGGCCTGGTGTTCGGCTTCTATGTCATTTTGTGGTTTTGGTTCTAAAGAATTGGAACAGCTTTTGAAATGTACGGTTCTGGTATCGGGTTTGGATCTCACACGCTTGGTGTTGCCCATCACAAGTACACACATTGCTGCTTCAGTTGTTTCATTCATTTTCAGGGGTGGAATAAGGATTTGAAATGCAACTTGATTTCCTTAAAAGGGCAATGTCCGATGGTCCCGCATCCCCTTATTTCTGTCCACTTTTATACATTTACACGGTTTCTGAATAAAGTGGTTCAGTCTGTGACAGGATTCTTAACTAAATGAACTAAGTTGTATCATGTGTGGGTTGAAACCTATCCCAGCTTAACATTGCAAAACCAGTATAACCAACCTCGCACTGAGTAAGGCCCAAAAGGTTGAAAAAGCTGTCTGTGAGTAGGGTTACTGGCTCTGCACTTCTGTAACCCAGGCTGTGCTGAAAAGCTGTGTAATACTGCAGGCATAAGCTTATAGGGTCCTGTGTTAAAATGGACATGAAGTAAAAGGTGACATTGTGTTCACATTTTCATGTCATTTCCCAGAATCCTTGTTTGCAGTGGAATCACTGTATGCTGGGGATAATGGTCAGGGTTGCAGACCTGTCTGATGCATGTTAATGTGCTAACAAGTGTTATTTTTATTTGCTGTAACTAAATGAAAAGAGTACGTAGGTGACCTCCCTAAAATAATTCGTCCAAAAAGATGAACCCAGCCATTTGGCTTCAATCGAATCCGTTTGTGATCAGGAAAACCCATCCCAGACATTTTCAGGATGGTCGGTAATGCCAATTCAGCTCAGACACCCATTCGCGCCCACAAACCTTTAAACACTGGTTTGGGACAGAACTTAAACTTTGTCTGTTTTTTTTTTACCATTCATTTGGGAGGAAGGGTAGGAAATGAAGCTTATGGTAACGTTATTGTGATGCGGACAATAAGCGTGGAATTGGGAAAAGTAGCTTTTTAATTAGCCAGATGTTGCAGGTTTTGGGGAGTTTTATCCCAGTGCTCGCCCTGTGTACTATCCTTGTCACTTACAAGTGTCTCACGTGTACTTATTTGAGGTATAGTACTGACAGTTTATCAAAGACGTTATTGATCGCGGGCCTTTTTAATTCGGTGGGGGTGATGGGATAGAGGGCACCCCGCTTATCTTCGTCTCCCTTTAAGTACTGTACTATGTTATGATTGCAATGGCAAATTGATACAGGGCAAACATTTGGGGGCTGGGCGATCAGCCAACCAGACTCCGATTCCAGGTCTGTCGGTTTGTTTAGATCTGACGTTGGCATTTCTCGGATTGTGGGGTCAGCTTTATTTTATAAGTTGAAGGAGGAGTTGTGGAGAGGGTCCTCGCGGGTCTGGCGGTAAGGGCCTAGTTTAAGGGGGGTTAAGGGGGGAGTAAGTGCTTGTCCTTGCCAGACGGGGCTCGGGGCTGATAAAGCCCAGCGGGGGACAAGTGAGTGGGCGGGGGTTACCTGGACGTGACTTCAGGGTGCCCACTCGCGACAACGGACGGATATCGTCGGTCCGTCTACGGGATTTATGGGATCAGCGGTTCAAGGTCCGTCTAACCCATCACCCACCACCGTCTAACCCATCACCTATTAAGTGAGCACGCTGGCAGGGACTGGCAGTAACTCAATTTTTTAATAACCAAATCCGTGGCCTTTAATACCTCCAGATCGAGCCTGTCGTTATTTGTATGTGTTTGTGTGGGTACCGGGTTACGAGGGGAGGGGGAGCTCCCTCACAGCCTCCCTGGTCAAGGGCTAAATCACACTGCAATAACAGAGGTAACTGCATATAACAATTAGAAGTACAAAGAAGATCTTCTAAAATGGTGCATAGTCTGCATCATGAAATACCTCAGGAAAGAGTAAAATCACTCAACATGTAGAGCTTGGGGTAGAGAACAGGGGATATAATGGCACATTTTAAACACACCAACAGGCTACAGAAGGGAAGCATATTTCAGTGAATCTAGTATAAAATATTTAAAAAATGTTATCCTAAAAACTCAAAGCAGAACCTCCAGGACAATCTTCCCCAATTACTGCAAAGCCTTTAACGTTTCCACAGCTCAATGTTTTCATCCCGAGCGTTTTTAGTTATTTCCTCTTTACAGGAGCTTGCGAGGCTCTTACATGCATTAAATACACATTGGGCTGAAGGAGCGTCTCAGTGAGTAAAGACACTGGCTCTGAAACAATGACACTGAGTTTGACGTAGCGGAGTCTAGTTCAAATCCCAGGATCTTTGGCGAGTCACTTTATCTCCCTGTGCCTCAGGCGCCAAAAATTGATTGTGAGACCTAGTGGCTGTGACTCATGCCTGCAAAACGTCTATGTACAATTTGTGCTATACAACAAAAAACAATTATATATTTTTGTAGTATTTTCTCATGTATCTCTCAAATGCACGCCTCAGCCTAAACGGGCGCGTTATTTTTTCACAAGATTCCCAAGCATCGAAAGGGTGAAATATCCAAGTCCATTTCATTTCTTCTTTTTCAAACCTATAAAAAAAATATTTTTTTTGCATGCAAAATTTACGTAATGTAACCACAACATTTTCAAAGGGGACTAGGGAAATATTTAAGTCTTTGGCAAAGCTGAAGGCATTATCCAAGGCTATATATCGAAGTGTAACCCAGAATGGTAACCTACCCTGAGGGGAGTCAAGTTTATGAGATAGAGACCACCTAGGCCTCAAGAGTCATGGCTTTTCACAGGCTCCGTGGCGCTTTTTATGTGGTTTTTGTGCATGTTTGAGGTTCAAAAAGCCATTTGGGAAAGTATGTATGCCTAGACTATTCCATAGTTACTGCTTGAGCTAAATAGCAGGGTTTGGCCGTTAGGGATGAGGTTTGGATTGTGGAGCTAATTCCCATCTGTAAAATGTCCCTATAATTCTATAACAACGCAAACATGCATTTGCTTTTACTTGTGGTGAAAGATATTCAAAAGAATCAACAAAAGCTCTGTCTCTCTAGCATAAAAGTTCCTAATCTCTGCAAGACACAAACCCCACCTCACATGCATTTCCTGTGAGTATTAATAAAAATGGCAGTAAGTAACCATCATTTTAATTTTTTTAAGCAGAGAGGACACAAAGTGTTTCAGAGCCACTTATTTAAAGTGGGATTATGTGAGGAAGTGAATAACCAAACATTTGAGTGAATAAGTGATATAAATATACAATGTATATCAGGGGAGCACAAACTTTTTGAGCTGCGCCACCCCTGCCTGCTCCCCCTCACTTTCGCGCCCACCTCACCTTGTTTGGCGGTGTCAAATGACGCCAAGAGGTCACGTGATGTGTCGACACGTGACCCCGTTGCCATGGAGAGGGACGCGTGACGTCACTTCGCATGACACTGTTGCATAATTTGACGCTGTGTTGCCATGGCAACGCATCTTAGCAGCACTGCAGAACCCCGGTAAGTGAATTGCTTGTCTTTCAAATCAACCGCGGTAAACACAGGCACGAATGCCGCGTGGAATACAGCAGAGCACACGAAAACGGCTCAGTGAAATCTTCGAATAACGGCCGCCGACATGAGAAGGGAGAACATGGCAGACATAGGGAGCTGGCGTGCCCCAGCACCGGCTCACCGCAACCTACCTGGGCCCCCTAACCTATGGGGACCCCTTGGCACATGCGTAGTGTATAATCCGACACTGGTAGGATCTCCTCTACTAGGCTAGGATGCTGCAAGTGACAATATACATTGAAGAACAGAACAAACAATATTTCGAAGTAGTAAAAAAAACAAATACCAATACTGCATGTTTTTCAATATCTTCACTATATATCTTCCTTTCCCAGAATCGTGGAAGCAGTGTATGCTAGGAGGTATTGGGGAAAGGCCGGGTTGCAGTCCTGTCTCAGGCGCGAATGTGCACAGAAGTAATATTTTCATTTGCTGTTTCACATGTTGCAATTTCAAATGGTACCCAGTTAATGTGCACAGTTTTATACAGTGTTACTAGTCAATTTCTGGGTGTTATGAGAATAACAGGCTGCAGTGTATTAAGCATTGCAGAATTTCATAACAAACAGAATGATATATTAATAACTATCTAATTACCACCACCTACAGTTCAGTAAGGAGGTGATATAATTATTGCTATGTACTTATAGTGCAGCCCGTTTTCAGCTGTGCAATATAGCCAAGAAAGGAGACGCCGAAGACTGAAACATTTCAGCTCCGGGGCCCTCCTGCTTCCCGAGAAGATAGGAACCTCCGTAGGGGGCGCCGGTATCCGCTCCGGCTGGGCTGTGTGGGGCTATCCAAATGGCGGTTTGAAATATCCCGCGTCCCAAATCGGAAACTGTGACATTATCCCCTGCAGCTTCCTATTGGCCCAAGTGACCAGGACCTTTAAACATGCAGAGCTGCTACTGGCACCCGCTACGGAGGTAAGTATCTCGCGCAGCAGGGTGACCCCGGAGCTTAAATTAATGTGCTTCAGCCCCCTGCGTCAATCCTATTGTTAAAAAAATAACATGTTCTGCTGCTTTAACTAAAGTTATGGGGCAACAACTGCAGGGTGAGGATCTTTAAGGCTGGTTCAATAGTGCGTGTGTGCGTGCGCTACGCCGTGCCCGCGCGGCAGTTTTAGTTGGCTGGGGTTAGTCAGCCATTCTATAATGGTGCAGCACATGCGCAAGGCAGGGAGAGTGGAACCGGCCGACGGGGGAGAAGATGAGTATGAGAAGGAATTTGCGCCGCTACGCCACTGAAAATTTAAGTATATATGTGTATATGTGTATGTGTGTGTATGTGTGTGTGTGTGTGTGTGTGTGTGTGTGTGCGTGTGTATGTGTATATGTGTGTATGTGTATGTGTGTGTATATGTGTGTATGTGTATATGTGTGTATGTGTGTGTGTATATGTATGTACAGTGTTATTAAAAAATGTAATAAAGGATTTATTTATTTGAAAAGTTATTTAAACACACATACATACACACACACATATACTTACACATACATACATATACACACACACACACACACACACACACACACGCCTTTCACGCCCCCCCCTCACGGCCTCCGGGCAACGCCGGGTATATCAGCTAGTATCTATATATATCTATATATATTTGGGTTGGTAATTAGCTTAGCTAACCACCCAGTTAGAGAGGGCTGGACTACATATGTAGATATCCTCCAAAGCGGAGTAGGTTTTTCTTTCGTATATTTTGAATGTTTTGCTGTGTTAAAGGAACAGGTGCAATAAAGCCTAGACCTCAGGGTCTTGAGGGTCCGGCACACCTGCGAGGGTGCTGCTCCTGTTCCCCGGTATGGGGCAACCAGGAGGCCCCACGGCCGACACTCAACTGGACCTCCGCCCCGCTCAACGGGGACACGTCCTCCTATATGTGCTACCCTGGCTCCCCGCTTAATTCTTTCATTATTTTTATATCTTTTTTTTTTAATTACGCAAAGTTTTGAAATCGCAAACGTTTGAAAAAGCTGCCCCAAATTTTGCAAAACAAAACAAACAAGTTAACGCTTATTTTGATCATTTTTGTTATTTATTTGATTACCACATGTATTAGGCTTTGGTCCCGCTGCGTCCAGCACCGCGCAATACTCACCTGCAGGGGTATCCTCCCGAGCCGCTCCCAGTCCCCCCTCGCTGCACAGCTCACTATGCGCTGTGACGCGTCAGCCGCCAGGGAATGCAAGAGAATTGCGATCCCGAGCGGTGACGCGTCACGTGGTGCGCTGGTGAACCTATCAGCGGCGGGGATGGGAGCTCGAGCTGTCAGCCTCCAAAAGGTAAGAGGTAAGAGAGAGGTATCTGTGTCGACGGAGGGATCAGCTGTGAGGGCATGTGTAGGGGGGGGGGAGCTGCTTACCTTTCAGCCGGCAATAGCACCCTCCTGCAGCCAGGGAGACCGACCCCCGCTGCAGCCATCCGCTGGGGGGGCGGGAGAGGGGTGTATCGGACGGGAGCTGTGGAGGGGGGTGTATTGGACGGGAGCTGTGGAGGGGGGTGTATCAGACGGGAGCTGTGGAGGGGGGTGTATCGGACGGGAGCTGTGGAGGGGGGTGTATCGGACGGGAGCTGTGGAGGGGGGTGTATCGGACGGGAGCTGTGGAGGGGGGTTAATGGGACGGGAGCTGTGGAGGGGGGTGTATCGGACGGGAGCTGTGGAGGGGGGTGTATCGGATGGGAGCTGTGGAGGGGGGTGTATCGGACGGGAGCTGTGGAGGGGGTGTATCGGACGGAAGCTGTGAAGGGGGGTGTATCGGACGGAAGCTGTGAAGGGGGGTGTATCGGACAGGAGCTGTGGAGAGGGGGAGTAGCACTCAGCTCAAACCACGCCCCCCCCGGCCGCCGCTCCCGCTCCCTACAGACCGCAGAAAGCCTCAAGTGCCTCTCCACGCGCCGCCTGTCTGCAGTGCGGGCGCTTGGTCTGAGGCAGTGGGGCCTTAGCCTTACTACTGTGAAGCGCTATGTACATTAATGGCGCTATATAAATAAAGACATACAATACAATACACGTTTTTTTAACAAATCCGAAACCAAAATGTGTTTCCCGACAAAACTGAAACCCAAAACACCAGGGAAAGTGACTGCGACATCCTCGGTAACTTGATAAAAATGGCATTTGTCAGGGTGTTAAGTGTTCGCTGGTAGTCAGATATAATGGAAATAAAGACCACACATACGGAGATACTTGATCTCAGGTCAGCGGTTCAGGTTAGTGCATGTCTGTTCGAATTTGCTGCACTTTGCATTAGACCGAATAGCGACTTTGAAATATACGCAGGAACGAGCAAATAAAACCACCAGAGACTGCTAAACCTAACTTTTACTGCCCGAGACTTGCAGTGCTTCACCCCACAAACATGCTTATAGTAACTTTCACAGCCTGTATATTTCTACGGGTCACAACTGTACTCTATAGCCAATTAGTTTTATTTGCTAGGCTTCTTGTATAATTACTTTTAGCACTTCAACTGCAAATGAAACGCAAAGTATGTTTGCTCAAGTTTATTTGTGTCAGAGGTCATTAAGGTCAAATGCTCCAGAAAGTATTTATGGCTCGTGTACACTAGAGCATCGGCTATAAATGGAAACCATCGGTACTGTTCCAAAAGCTGGAGCGAGTTCCAACTAGAAGCTCTCCTAGGGACCATAAATCAATGCATTGTAACATATCTAATTAGATTGGCTCATCACTTATTGCTGTATCATGCTATGATTTAGTAAGCTACTGATGCAAAAAGATCTGCAATACAAAATATAGATATATTGACGTTTCTCACTGTGGCATAATAAAGTGTCGGATAACAATTATTTTAATTAGATTTACAGCATAGTAACACATTGGAAATATAACCAGAGCAAATACTTGTTAATAGACATTGCAGAAAACACCAAGAAGTACTTTTTTTTACGTTTGAGAGGAAGAACAGGGATGAGGAGAAAGTTAATAGGCTCGCCATTTATGGATGTATAATCTTTATTTATATAGCGGCATTTATGTACATAGCGCTTCACAGCAGTAATACACGTGACATAATAATATAAATAACAAATTACGCATAATGGGAAGAAGCGCTCCAGACATGAAAGTAACATTTAGGAAGAGGAGTCCCTGCCCCGAAGAGCTTACAATCTAATTGGTAGGTAGGAAGAATGGACAGAGACAGTATGGGCAAGGTGGTTTCTCTAAAAATGTTGTAACCAAACCCATGAAATGTAAAATCCCATCCTTAATCCCACATTTAATTTTTTTCAGCATTACTACAACTAACATCGCCACCAAGGGTGGTGATTTAAAAAGCTTAAATCCAGTAGAAGGTGCCAATTAGTGACACGTTGGAAGTGCATTCAAGACATGACACGTATTATTATTTTTATTTCAAGTTTTCTATAGTGCATCCCCAGAACTAAATGTGTGAGGTTTCAAAAAGCTTGTGTCAAATTTGATGAAATATCATCTTAGATCTTTCTAAAGTATTACCAGCTGCATAAACCCTGCAATTATAACCCACACATATTGCATAATATCTATCATAACATGCATCATGTTGCTGTGTCACGCCACATTTCAGTTCCCATGTGCAACCACAGAAAGGCAACAGCTGTCTGTCTGCTCACCTGTCACATGGAGTTTGCTGAGGTGTTGCTGCATTCATTGTTTCCTACTTTGCTCAGTTATTCCGTCTGTCTGCTATTGTCATTCTTCAAAAAGCAGCTCAGGGAAGAAGGAGGAGAAAGCCTGAGAAGGAGGGAGAATTACAGTTGTAATTACAGTATAAGGCTATGATCACATTTAGAGGCTCCTTGCATATGCACATACATTTGAAGTGTACTACAATAGTAGTTTATTTTATACAGGCAGTCCTCGGTTATCCGACACAATGCGTTACTCAAAATGGCGTTGGATAGCGAAACGTTGTGAAGCGAAATACGTTTTCCCATAGGAACACTGTTTAAATGAAAGCTTCCGTTCCTGAAGGCATTTTTAACACTAAAATACACCAAATATTTTATGCAGGCAATAAGATATGCAGCACACACAAATTATATAGTGTATATACTGTATTATATATATAATATAACATAATATATTATATAGTATAATATTATATAGTATAATATTATATATATACGCTCTTACGACGCTTTGCAACGATGTTTATGTGTATATATATATACACAAATACACATAAACAACGTTGCAAAGCGTCGTAAGAGCGTTGGATAAGCCGTTTTGGCGTTGTAAAAATGGACATAGGTATGCATTGCATAGCGTTGGATAAGCCATAAAACGAGGACTGCCTGTATTAATATTAGCATGAAGTATGTTAATTATATCGGTCCTTGCTTGGTATTATTTTCACTTTAATGTGCAATATAGGTGAATAAAGAGGCGCTAATACCCTAAAGAGTGCTTTCTAATATTGATGCGTAAATGTGCAAAACCAAGTGAAATAACAATATAAAAGTGTCACCCCCCTGCTTCTACCCTCCGGTGGGGTTGTCTTCACTCTTCCCCAGAAATGTAGATA
The DNA here is from genome assembly GCA_036426205.1 of Ascaphus truei. NCBI lineage: Eukaryota > Metazoa > Chordata > Amphibia > Anura > Ascaphidae > Ascaphus > Ascaphus truei. Next base: position 86,899 of record WSYH01000314.1, read on the forward strand.
ATTTTCTCACGATCCAGGGGGAGCATGGGGGATACAAACACACTTAGATTGTTGTTTTTGTGTGTTTGTATCCCCCATGCTCCCCCTGGTTCGTGAGAAAATTATTTTCACTTTCACAACAGCCCTGAAATAATTGTATCAAGGAGATTAATAGTATATGACTTGTATGGACTGATACAATGTTGCTACTAGGTCTATGATAGTAATAATAAGGCATTTTGAAGGGTTGGTTTACATACACGTGATTTTACATGTGGGGAGTGCATGTCCTAATGCAGGGGGGCGCAAACTTTTTTTCCCTGCGCCCCCCTGCCGGCTGTCCCCTCACTCCCGCGCCCCCCCAACCCCAACTTACCCGCGCTCCGGCGTAATGACGTCACGTTGCCATAGCAACGTGACGTCACATGACCTCGCAGCGTCATTTTGCCGCGTTGCCATGGTGACGCAGGAGGAAGCCACCGGAGCCACGGTAAGTTAGGTTTGCAGAGGCCCTGCAGCTCCCCCGGCACTTAATTTAAGTGCCTTCGGGTAGCGCGCGGGGCCTCTGTAAACCCCGCGCCCCCCGTCGGTAGTCTTGCGCCCCCCCTGGGGGTCGCGCCCCACAGTTTGCGCACCGCTGTCCTAATGTGTGAAAATCATGCCCGTAGTGAAGTAGCTCCAGGACGACCTGATGCTTAAGCTGCGGCCAGGCTGGGAACGCGCTTGCTAGCGCTCGAGCGGCGTGACGTCAGGCGCTGGGCAATTCCTGTCCAGCTAATTGCGCGCGTGGGGAGGGGCGTGCCCGTGACGTCACGTGATCGTTTCGCACTCATTGGCTGAACCGTGCACGTGACCAGGACAAGCGCGACAAATACAAAAATATTTGTGACGCCAAGCATCGCGCCTCGGCACGCTCACGTTTGAGCATCTGTTTTACAAACACAAATTGCCTGAAGCTGCCCTTGGAGCTACCTGCATAATAAACGAGTCCCACTTTACAATTACTCCAGACTATCTTTAAGCAGTGCAGAGATTTCAGACCATGGACTGGCTGAGTCTTCCCTAGCTAGAGCCACCTTTAGCTTTTCAATCTTTCATTCCAGGGTTACATTGGATGAGGTTAGAGCAGGGGTGGGGAATGTCTAAGGCCCTCGAAATCATTTGGTCTGGCCCTGCTAAGGCAACTGCTATAACCGGGGTCGCGCTCATTTAAAAAAAATGGCCGCCGCGTGCCCGATTGGGAGGAGGGAGGAGGTGGTGTGAGGCGCCGGCAGCCCTACCCGATCCCCAGCAGCACCGTACTAGCCCCAGCGATCCCCCAGCAGCCACCGTACTTCCCCCGCAGCAGTCCCCGCACTTCCCCCATGCTTCTCCAGCAGTTCCCCCCGCACTTACCCCAGCATCCGCTCTACACGATCCCCCCAGCAGCAGCAGCAACTACCAGAGGTAGGGGGCGGGGTTCTGTGTGCCTACATGCCTGCTGTGTGCCTGCCTGTCTGTGTCTGTATGGCCCGCAAACGATGTTATAAATATCCATATGGCCCTTGGCAGAAAAAAGGTTCCCCACCCCTGGGTTAGAGCCACACAAACCTTTTTCCCCCACAGTTTATTTTTTATGCTTGTTTTTTTTGTTATATTACAAACTAATATCTGGACTGGTTGTGAAGCTGATCAGAACCTAAGTGGTGAACCCTACTTCCAACTCTCTCCCCTCTTCATGCAGAACTCCTTGTTAGTCATGGCAGTAGAGTTTCCCCATTAAAGCTGGGGTATCCCCACTTGGCAACTTGGGACGTTTCATAAATTCAGGGTAAAGTAGAACACTTTGGGTTCTGAGATTTCATCCCTAAAACGGGCGGTCTGCAACCCACAACTGTGCCTTAGTGCTCCCCACCAGGCTCATGTAGTGGCTGGTGGTGCTCTGGTTAACTTCGACTGATAACCAGTTTGAGGGCAGGTGTCTCCGGGCACTGGCTCATATCTTAAATCCCCTAAGACTGAGCTGCAGAATATCTTAATCATCAAAGCAGGTCTACTTATTTGGCAACTTAACACAACATTTTCTCAGTAAGTAGCCCCCAGTTTTAAAGCCCATCATTCTTTTAATCCTTATGATGGCTGTAATGTCATCCTGCCCCATTGAACACATTTCCATAGCAGCAGACGCATGCATCATAAACACAAGACTGTTGCTTCCAATACAGAAGGAAAAACACTGTCACAATGGAAGCATAAAATATATCCATCCACTATGTTGTGGGGGGATGGGGGGGGGAAGAATAAATTAGTTTCAGCTGTTTAGAATGTCCCACCAAGATATTACTAGCAACTTCTGGAAAATCTCTGAACATGAATATTCCACCGTAAGGAATAACAGTTGGAGACCTACATTGCAGGCACCTATTGCACTGGTGGATTTAGCAAATGCTCCCAAAATAGATACCACCCTACTTGATTCCTCAGTCTCTCCAAAATATTTCAGTTGGATCACCGTTTCCAGGAAGTTAGCTGACCCATGGACTCTCATGCACTCATCTTCTCCTAAAATTCCAAATGTTTATGGAACGAAGAGGTTGAACACTATAGATTTCTATTTAACTCTCTAAGGCCCCTATGCTGTGACAATGTCCTCCCAGTGCCGGAGAAGAGATCAACTCCATCCAGCTGAACTGGACTAATATTTTCTTCAGCACAGGAAGACCACCATATGATGGTGTTTAGGTGCCTGACTATGCTCTTGTTTTTTTTTTCAGAATAGTGGTTATCTGTGATTCTTTTACAATCACACCATTGTCTCGTTTACATTCACTTCTTGTCTTGGTGTTATCAGAGACTTTCTTGCTTGTACTACTTGAGTCTGGCTTGCAGTCTGGCTCCAATTGTTCTCTTATCAACAATCTGTCAAGTGGTTTCAGGAGGGAGAAGATGACATCAGAAGCAGACACGCAGCCTAATGTCTAACTTAATCCCAATCCAGGTTAAATATGGGGAGGAACAATATCAACATGGAAAGTGAAGCTCCACTTAAGCATTTATGTACAATGTACCCTTTCCAAAAATATGCTGTGTTGCCTTTACATTTCCTTTTTTTTATAATGATCACAAATGTCATTGTAAATTCCCCTAGTGGTTTCTATTTTGATTACATAGTCAAGTAATGGTTATTTTAAGATTATTTTATGACTTAAATCTGATGACTACACCTACAAAATCCCACACCATTCTTTATTCTGTTTGTAACCCTCTGTGCCCAGCTCCTAGGGAAGTTACATTAATGTCTCTTATCTTGGTTTACTCAGAGTTGATTACATTGTCAGGGTTCTGGATTCGGCCGGCTGGGCGGTGCTATAGCAAGGGTGAGCGCCAGGAACTTTATTCATTCAAACAGCAGCTTTATTGTTACAGCAACATACACAGTGATCTTGGTATAGTCATGACGGAATTCTCCCTTAGGCCGCGCTCCCGCTGAGTCCGATGGCGCGCGCGGCCGTGTGGGCGCCACTCACCTGCTCGTGTCTTCCTCCCGAGTTGGCCCCAGTTCCTCCTCACTGCGAGGCCCACTACGCACTGTGACGTGTCAGCCAGCAGGGGATGCAACCGGGTTGTGTTCCCGTGCGGCGACACGTCACATGGTGCGCGAGGGAGCCAATCCCAGACTGGATCCCATCAGCCAATGATGAGCCAGCTAGTGCAGCTAGTGCCGTGCCCCCCCCCCCTTGACCTGTTTTGGCCCCACCCCCAAAAATGCTCCTTACGGACCACAGATAGCGGTGAAGCGCCGTACACGCGCCGCCTGGACGCAGTGCGGCCGCGCCAGCGCGTGCAGCAGGGCCTCGGCCTTAGGCTGTCTGAATCTTGTCTTCCCTAGCTGCCCCTATCTCAGCCCGTTAGGCATGTTCTGAGGCTTAATCCCCTTTGTTACCTAATAAAGCCCTTTTCTGAGTGGCTTCGGTAGAGCTCCTTCTCATGGGGGCCCCTGTCAGACCTGCTGCTACTCTCTCTCTCTCTCTCTGTTGGTGATCAGTGTCCTTCTCTTGGGCACTGCGTGCGATCTCATGGCGGTCTGGAGTAGGGCCAACTATGGGCCCTCCAATGGAGCTGATCCAACTATCCCTTGGGGCTGTGCCATGTGGAGCCCTCTCAAGTCATAAGCTGCCGCTATATGAACTCAGAGAGTAGCAAGGAGCCATTAGTAGGGCCATTATCTAAGCGGGACACTTTCCCTAATTGTCCAACAATAAAAAAGGGGTCCTTATCTTATCCCATCTATGTGAGCCGGCAACATGAAGTCACACGGTGTTGCGTTGTGCGCTGGAGGAGGAGGGCAGCTCCAGGTAAGTGCCTAAGGGTCACATTTTTTTTAAATTTGACACTGATATACAATGAGGTTCCACTTCTGTGTTTCATCCAGGGACCTAACCTTCTAGAAGCCTCTCCCCCTCTATATATATCCTGCCATGATGTCACTACCACTGGGCAGAATAGGACGGGGCTACGATTCTGCCCAGTCAGAAGGGGCGTTACTCTGTGTGGGCTTAGGCAACAACGAGAAACAGAACCCCAAAGAGGGCACTCATACACTAGAGATCACAGGTAGACTGGTGGAGATAGATGAATAAATGTGTATGCTGGGTGAGGAATGTATAATTAAAACACTTGATTAGGTGTAATAACTTGTAATAACTCAAATAAAATAGAACGCTGAAGAATCAAGGTGTTATGATTCTATTGAAGCCAATATGACAGCGAATTGGTAAAAGCAGGTGGGATACAGCAGTAGAGATTGCCAATGTACTACCCTCACAGGAAGGAGGATAGTACTAGTTCAATGACTATGGCAGTAACAGCTCTATATAAGTCCCACCTCTGTGTGGGCTTATACAGTTAACCTTTTAAGGCCCTAGTAATCCCAAAGGGGGGGTTACATGTTATGTGTGAGACTATATTGTATCAGCGGTCGGGCTGAAGCATACAATACCCTGTGATACACTCCACCCCACAATGAGCAGGCACATTAACCTTTTTGTTTCCACATTGTTCCTTATGTCCTAGAGTGTAAGCTCTTGGGACAAGGGCCCTCATTACCTTGGGTATCTTGTCTGCGCTTGTTTGACCTTATTTGTATTTGTATGTAAACACACAGATATCCAGCAAGCTCTAAGAAACCCCAAAAATTACTACATAATATATATATGTATATAAGTGTCAATTGGAGTGCTACTGGCGTGGCTAAATGTATACAACAAAAAACAGAGAAGTCCAAAGCTACATCCAATATGACAAAAATACACAGTGAAATACCTATATATCACTTGAAAAAGGGTCATTTAGTTAAACCCTTTGGCCAAGGCATTTTAAGCCTGCAAGCCACATCAAGGCATGACCAAATTTGCAGGTCCTAACACTAACTAATTAAAATTCTTATTAACCTCTATAATTAGAGGAAGAATGATCGCATTGGATCTGTTCCAACCAGCTGCATGAAAAAAAGACCTGCTTACTTGGAAAGTGAGGAGGGGCAAGCTTAAACCCTGGGAGGGAAGAGTCACTAACCTCCAAAACAGCTGAGACCACCTGGACAAACGCCAGCTTGGTATATCACTGTGTGTTTATGTCATATTGGATGTAGCTTTGGGGTTCTCTGTTTTTTGTTGTATTGTATTTGTATGTAACTGTTTATGTAATGATCAAATCTCTGTACCCCCATTGTACCGCGCTGTGGAATATGTTGGTGCTTTACAAATAAACTATAATAATAATATATTATATATTGTATATTGCATTGGCCAGGGGACCCCCTGCTTCCACAGATAGTTAACTTCTTATATGGTGCCGGTAACTCGTTGCTGTTTAAAGCCCCATGTCACTCAAGCCAAAGGAAAACGGATGACATCACGACTTTCTATTGGACGGCAGGAAGCGGGAACTTTGAACCCTTCCATTACATGATCCCCATTATGCCCAGCCAAGTGGCTACCACCGCCCCCCTATGGAAGTAAGTATCTCTAGAAGCAGGGGGTCCCCAGAGCTGAAATTAATGGGGTTCAGCCCCGGAAACTCCCTGCTTCAATTCTATTTATTTTTTATTTTTAATTGTGACGTATAACAAAAATTCAAATATCATCCATATGTCTGTGTGGATCTGTGAAAACAGCGACTATCCTGGGAAATCAAGACAACATCCATTTCTGTTTTTCCGTGAGATATATGTTATTTCAAATTCAAATGGCAGCAAGATCGGCAAAAAATATCTTTTTTTTTTAATCATTACTATCTCTCTACAAAAGCCATTGTTGGTTTTTTTTTTACCGAACATAAACACCCCCAGTGCAATCCCGTTCTCCTGTATTTGTAACGTACATGCGGTGTTAAACGGATTAGTGCGGATCAGCATAACCTGTTCAGCGAGGTTTACTTTCTTAATCTGATGACCGTTTTGCTACCGGTGGGGATTTTGCAAAACGTGGCAGGAACAATATCCACGTGGGCGCTCATATAATTCCCTGCGGGGAAATAAAATATACTTTGGAAGATCACGCTATTTATATGTTAATATTTTTTTTGGGGGGGGGGGAAATCTGTTAATATTTTGAAAAAGCACACATATTTTACTGACTTTTTGCTGATCTATGGCATCTGTCATTTGTATATCAAAACATTTCTGTAACATTGGGGGTATACGTAGCATACAAAGATGGAGCTAGTGGGCGGGAGTTGGGTAGCTGCCCCCGGCGCAGCCTGATAAGGGGTGCAGAAACCCCCTCTGGCTCCTGTGTTGGGGTGGTAACTTGGCCTGTCAGTCATCACTGCAGCTGGTCGCTGCACACCCAAACCTGCTTCACTACCGCCACATCAAAGCAGGATCGGGCGCTGTAACCGGTGTATTAGTGCAGGAGGGGGAGACTGGGTGCGGGAGTGAGGCGTAGACCTGTAGGATACCTGCCAACCCCTGCTCTCCATGACGTCAGGAGGAGGGGGAAGGAGTGTCAGTGTGTGTCATTGTGCTGCGCGTCAGCGTCTGTGGCCATGTGTGCCTGCGTCAGCGCAATTGGAGGAACTTGTCCCAGGTGCAAAAATACCTAGTTCCACCTCTGGTATCAAATGTCCCAAACTGGATCATTGCTTCAAAACCAGCACAGATTGCGTCATTTTAACACAGCGTGACACTGCCTCAATGTATCACGGTGGTTTGCCCCATTTTTGACCCAATTTGCTCCACTTGTGCCATGAGTGGTTATAGGAGGAGTAAGAGGAGGAGGGGGTCATATCAATAATATAATGTAACGTAGCAGGAGTTGCATAGATATCTGGTACAGTTTTCCGCTTGCCGCCAAACAAATCAGCCACGTTTTGGTGGTGTTGGCCTCTGATCGGCGCCAAATATAAGAAGCAAGATTAGAAAGATTCAAAGGTACGTCGCTGGTGCAAATTGACACAGAGGGTGCGTGTTTGCTCCTTGTTTGGGGCAAATTGTAAATTACTTGATACATCGTTCCTCCACTTTTCAGGAAGCAGTTCACGGAGCTCCAATAATGGATATCGGTATGAGGTTTGGCAAAATCCTTTCCGGGTTTTCCTATTCCGGTTCGGGATTTTGCTCTTGCTCGCCTTCTGTGGCAGGATCGTCCATTTTTGCTCCTTGAAACTTCCGTTAATAGGACAGCCCTGTAAGCAGGAAGTTGCCGAGCAAAGTTCCAGTTCATGCTGAGTTCATGCAACGCGCTTATACCTATTATCTTCCTCGTTACCAGACCCGGCTCACGTACCTCGACTATCCCTGTCTTCAGCCCGCCTCGACCTCTGCATCCACACCGACTACGTAACTCTGCTGCCATCCCTGACCTTCGGCTTACGACTCACTACTCTATCAGGACTCTGTCCCTCGGCTCAGGTCGGTTCTTTCACCTTCCTACCTCCGCCCTGCAGGTCCGCTTCCTGCATGAGACGAGCATCGTTACCATCGGGCTCAATCTGCCATTGTCTTCAATGGCAGTTGCCGCCAATACAATTCTAATACTCGTCATCAGAGCTTCAGAGAATCATTCACATAGTATGAAATACATCAGGAGAAATGCGGGTGTGTTAACAATCAAGCTATATTTGTTGCTATATTCTTTAGGAAATATTTTTTTAGTTTGCCTCCATAAGTGACCCATTGACCCATATAGCTCGCAGGTGTTCTGCTGAATCAACTGTGTCCAATATACAGTATTATTGTATTCACCATTTCTGTTTTTATTTAATATGCTGACATTATTTTAATATATATCCAATAAAAGTTGATTATTAACTAAGCCATCATTACAATGTCATTGTATATGAGAGTGCAGCATACAGAGACCCGTTTCTTTTTGTTATAATTTCTTATATATTCCTGTTTCGCACCTCAACTACAAACACTGTGAACTAAATATAAGCTGAGCTAGGAGAGCGTCTAGAATCTACAAAGTGTCCAATATACTGTAGTATTTGCAGCCAGCGACCTGTACTGTCTGTGACTTTTTGTGGCAATAACTCGTAGGTCCAATATGTTGCAAAGCTGTAAAACAAGTGCAGCTGAAATTTTCCAGAGCACTGCTCGGTTTCATAGATGTTTACTATTACTACTATACTTTGTGGCTTTTTGAAAATGACTGATAATAAACTACTGTTGGTTGTTTCGCCATATTGCTATTCCAATTAAGAAATAGTTTCATTACACCAATAATTATTAGAATACACAGATATAGGTGCATGACACTGACTTTTTTTTATAGGTTTGCCAGGTGTCCAGTAGTGAACAGGACTATCCTGTATTTGGACACTCTGCCCAGTAAAAAATTAGAGGTAATACTGGACATGTTTGTGTTTAGTAGTGCCTCTCTGGACATAGTGACCTGACCGGCATGGGGGGGCGGGAGTGTTATGGGATTTCCCTGAGCAGGGAGAGAGCAAGGCTGTTGCTAGGGGCCTGGGCAGGTTCCTTCATCCTGATTGGCTGCATTACCCATCAGCAGCCAATCAGGAGGAGGCGTCAACAGCTGGGGGGGGGGGGGGTTGGCCAAGGTGAGGAGGAAACAGCATGGAGTGGTGAGAGGCGTGTGTCCCGAGCGCGTTGAACCTTTCACCATTGTGTCTAGTATTTTTGGAGAAGCCACCTGGCACCACACAAATCTTGATTATTTTAATTCTGTATGTGTTTTTTGTGTCACTGGTGGGGTGAGAAAAGGATACTATCAAAACATTGACTTGCCCTTGTATAAGAAAATGATGTAACAGAGCTCATCACAACTAATTTGTTTCTTAATATGCAATCAATGGTTACAAAATATCTATGACGGAACTCCACACCAAAGCAAAATACTGCAGCACGAAGCTAATTCCAAAGCAGGAAACTGCTGAGCCGTCCAAAAATGTGCGGATTCATTGTGACTACCAAGTGTGTGACTGCAAATCCCATAAGTAACATTGTATCAGAATAATGAGCAATGCAACTATTCAAGACCATCCAATAAATAGTAACAGCCTCTTTAAGCAGACCAAGCAATATCCAACATGTGTATTTTTTTAAAAATAAATCAGTTCTGTACTATGAGAAAATACTTGTAGTATTTTTTTTAAAATCCAAATCTAAATGACATTTTTAATGTATTATAATATAACAAGCATTTTTGTTTCTATAGCAACCATTTACAAAGTCACATCGCCTTCCTCTTCTAAAAGAGGCCCTGGCACACCCCTTTTTTGAGCCCTGCCCTCTCTCTAGCAGTGCACCAATTGTATCTAGTGACTGCCTGGTCACATGATTTTCCCCACACAACTTTGCATCTTTGGTCCTCTTCTGCTACACTGACAGCCATTTAGTGAATCCCCGAGCCGAATCTTCGTCGATTGATCACAGGAGAATGGATCGATCAGTAACTTAGCTAATTACTTATCATTCTGTGGATTGTATGCATGCACATATTAAAGGGGATTTTTTTTTTTTTTTAAACGGCAACATAGGCTGCTGCTTTAAAATGTTATCATCAGTAATGCTGCAGTAAGCAAATCCCACATATATTTATTTAGTATCTAACCTTTTTTGGTTAAGGAATCCTAGAATTAGATTGTGAAATTCTGGGGCACCCCAACACTCTCCCCAACCTGGCCCTCTCCCCACCCCACCTGTCTATCTCTCCTCCCCATCCGTCCATCTTTCTCCCGCCCCCCCACTTCCCCTCTTACACTCTCCCTCTCTGTCCCCGCTTACACCCCCCTCTCTCATCCCCGCTTACACTCTCCCTCTTTCCCCCCCCCTCCCCTCATACATACAACCCTGCCCTGCCCCCATACACACAATAACCCCCCATACAACAATAACCCCCCATACACACAATAACCCCCCATACACAATAACCCCCTTACACACACACAATAATCCCCCATACACACAATAACCCCCATACACACAATAACCCCCTTACACACAATCACCCCCATATACACAATGACCCCTCCATATAAACCACACACACACAGACACACACATATGCTCTGATCTGCAGCTCGCTCCTCCTGTCAGCCGGAAGCTGGACGCAACTTCCGGCGCAGACAGGGGTGCGAGGAAGGAACGCAGTGACTGGACGGCTGCGGCAGAGCTGCGAAGTCGCCACGTCACCGGGCCTCGGACAGCTGGGAGAGTTGTCCCAGCTCTCCCCCCTTGCCGGCCGCAGAACCCCTGAGGGGTGCCCACGGAACCCCTCCCCTCCCCCCCGGTTGAAAATCCCTGATCTAGAGTATCACCACTATGGGCGGACTCTTTCACTTTTAAACTTTTCATGTTTTGGATATGGGTTTGTTTCTAAAAAAAAAAAAATGATTGTGTTTTAGTTTGGGATAAATAATGGATAATAAAAAATATATGAAAACAACTAAAAAAAAATTAAAGAAAACCTGTTTATGAGCCTTTCTTGGGTTTGGGTTTGCTCTGATTCAGAATTGAAAGCTGTGTGTCGTACAGCGAGTTTGCAATGCAATGTCCAATCCGCTACGTTTAGATTTCAAACCCGCGAACCTCAGTTGACCAAGTTATAGAATCGTCCGGTATTGCCCAGAGCCTTGGATCTTGCTTCAATCTGGCATCTCCTGTGTTCTTTTTTTTTATTGATGCCAAATACGTGGTGGACGTAAATTTGTACTTATAAAATACAGGCATGTTTACTATTGAAAACACATCATTACCTTCTGTAAAGCAGGGGTAGCCAATTCCAGTCCCCAAGGGCTACCAACAGGTCAGGTTTTCAGGATATTGTATGTCTTTATTTATATAGCGCCATTAATGTACATAGCGCTTCACAGTAGTAATAAACAGGGTAATCAAATAAATAACAGATAATATAAATAACAGGTCGTGGGAATAAGTGCTTCAGACATAAAAGTAACATTAAGGAAGAGGAGTCCCTGCCCCGAGGAGCTTACAATCTAATTGCTGCTATCCCTGCTTCAACACAGGTGGCTCAATCAGTGGCTAAAACTGAGCCACTGATTGACCCACCTGTGCTGAAGCAGTGATATCCTGAAAACCTGACCTATTGGGGGGCCTTGAGGACTGGATTTGGCCATCCCCTGCTCTAAAGTAACCGCAGAGTAAACAGAGTGAGTTTAGCCGTGGAGCAAAACATATTAATTCCCCCACAAAATTTAGACTATAATCCTGTGCTGAATCCTACTGCAGGAGGAAAAAGAAATAACAACTCAATTTGCAGATTTGCTCAATTTACTGTGTGTCTCCTCCGGGCTTTCCTTTACAATTCAGGAGCCAGGAAGTCTGTCACCACTGGGAGTCAAGGTGGACCTTCTTTAACAGAGATCTATATCTCTGCTCACATTGAAAGCGAAACCTCTCTTTAGTTCACTTATCTGAAGTTCAAGAGGCTAGAGAGTGAAGCTACGCTGAATGGAACGAGGAGTGACTTTACTCCCCCCCCCCCCCAGTTGCAATTGAACTCAATGTAGATGAAAAACAAAGTTCACCCGCACAACATCAAAATATCATTTCACAGACTTAGGTGGACGCTTTCTCATTAGTCTAAGCTAATTTGTTTTTGGGGCAAACGATGACACAGCGAAAAGCCAGAACTGCTGTTTCCTTCAGTTCGACCAAAGTATGTTGTTATGTGAGGAAACAGAGACTGTTCTGTCCAATGCTTTCTATTCAGCCCTGTGAGGGAAAGGCTTCCAGGAATTGAGTCTAGTTTTTAATTGTGTCTCTAGCCCCCAGTTTTTTTTTTGGTCCCAGACGCAACCTTTCATTTTAAGACATTTAAAATCGGCATCCATGCTACCTGAATTTTATAACAAAAAAAGCAGGCGATTGGTGGGACGGCGGAGCCGTGAAAAAAATGTCGGAAACTCCCCGGGTTGTTGAAAAAAAATTAAAAAGGTTTATTGATTACGCAAATCAGAAATTACAAACAAAACAAAAATCTCCTCCCACGCGTTTCACGCCAAAAAGGCGCTTTCTCAAGGAGTACCTGAATTTTATAGGTTTCGTTACAACACACGAGAGTGCGTCGTCAGATTTGGTTAAAACCGTTCACTTTTTTTAAATTATTTTGTACAGTATACAGCAATTGCAAAGCAGACATGCAGACAATGTGCAGTTGTTTAATACAACACAGGAATAATTGTGCAGTGCATCAAGGTAGAACATTAGTAGAAGGACATTCCTGATCTGAAGAGCTTGCAATTTAAGTTGCACGCAGAGAGAGAGAGAGAGTCTTTTTTAAATGTTCTATTCAGATAGCAAAGGAAGGCAGGGTATAGGGGTGGCACAAGTGAATTGTGAGTCCCCGGTTCACGTATATAAACCCACATGCTTCCCTCCTCAGTAGTAGGGATGGACGAACCGGCTAAAATTCGATCCGCGGATTGCCCATTCCTAAACCTGCGCCGATTCTATCGGTTGTGTTCCCGCGGATTTTTCTGTAATCCATTCCATGGATTTACATGGATTTTTTTTTAATCTGTGTGCGTCTGTTTATTAATATACTGCTATATCACCTCCCCCACATGCTCCCCTCCTCACCAGCATCTCCCCCACATGCTCCCCTACTCACCAGCTTCTCCCCCACATGCCCCCCTCCTCACCCGCTTCTCCCCACATACCCACTCCTCACCAGCTGCTCCCCACATGCCCCCCTCCTTACCAGTTTCTCCCCCACATGCTCCCGTCCTCACCAGCTTCTCCCCCACATGCTCCCCTCCTCACCAGCTTCTCCCCACATTCCCCCCTCCTCACCATGCTCTTTCCCCTCTCTTCTCTCTCTTGGAGCGGCCATGCGGGGGCTTACCCAGCGGTAGCAGACGGAGCCTACCTATGTTGTGGCCAATTGCAGACGTTGGGCCCAACTTACGGTGGGGTCTAACTTCCATGTTAGGATCCCCGGGGCAGGGAATGGATGGACGCAACTAAGGTAGAGCTGGGGGGGGGGGAGGGGAAGAGGCAGAATGCGTGGGGACCCTGCAGAACTGCCGGAAAGGTGTTCTAGTTGGCTCATGGACCCATAACAGTTGGAGTCATGGTGCAGCTGTACCGGTGGTAGTTCCATCACAGGCAGCCGGTTACTCCAATGTAACAAAGGTAAATGCCCAGGTGCCAGACCAAAGTAGGTAGAAGAGTCGGCACTCAAGGGACATTGCCGTAGTTCAAAGTCAACGTTTCGAACCCGTAGGGGACATTTGTCAAGATGACAATGAAACTGACCCACATACTGTACCTAGTTATACGCTGTGGAGGACACAAAAAAATTGGTGCCACTGAAAAGCCCCTTAAATGCAGACTCTTCTGTCTAAGGTATGTATATTATTATATAAATCTATCGGTAGTGCACAGAGCTAAGTGTTAGGGATGGTGGTCCTCCAAATGACTGGTAACATTGAAGTGGTCTGTGATATAGAACATCTTGAGAACTTCTGATCTATAGTTTTCCAGAGCAAATATAAATCTTAATCAAGTCCTCTGGAAACTTGACAAACTCGGATTTTATATGGAATTAGAGGACTCTAAATATCTTGGGACATCAAAGCAAATGCCGGTGGCAGAGCTGTTCTGTTCCATGCGTGCATTCATGCTATGCCCTAACATGTTGAACAAAATTGTGTTTTTTATTATTTTTCCACCTCTTCACTGCGTTCCTGGCCCATCTGACAGCAAAGCTCCAATGGTGAGGAACGATTTCCACTTTTGAAGGTTAAACTGCTGTTTCTTGGGTCCTGTTTTTTAATTCTCAATGTTATTATCCAATGATCTACAGTAGCTGCACAACAATGACAGACTATTTCCCGTGACCATCAAATCCCCAATAACCTGAATTTCTGCGCCTGTTATTAATAGCTACGTAATTCTGAGGATTGGGCCTCGGGTCCGGCCCCGTGACGCGGCCCATGACGCGTTCGGTGACGCCCCTCACGTGAGCGCTGCGCACAAGCGCCGCAGTACTCCTGCTAGGACCGGATCTAAGCTCCACCCCCGCGCCGCGTTCCGTGACGCAACGTTGGACGTTCCTGCCTCCACTACACACCGACGTCGTATTACCAGGGCACTCGAGGGGTTAACAACATTAATTACTCCACAGCTGCGATACACTCCGCCCCTGCCTATCAGTACACAGTCTACCTGTGATGACTCATTGCCTGCAGCCTTCCCATTGGCTCTCTGTTCTTTATATGCTCAGCCAGCCCTTAGGCAAATTGGCTGAGCAGAAACTTCTGTTTATGTTACTAGTACTTGCCTCAAGCATCCTGCTGCCCCGCTGTTGCTCTTGCATTCCGCCTTGATTCTCTGTTACCTTTGACCTCAGCTTGTACCCACACCGCTGCCTTCTCTGACCCCTGACCTCGGTTTGTATTTGGACTTCCACCTTCTCTACTCCTGGATCCCGGCCACGCACAACGACCATCCGACTTCTCCAATCCCAGACCACGGCGATTATAACGACCATTCTGACCTCTACTACCCACTTTTTCTTTTCAATCTTTGAACCTTCTAGGATCTTCTTACTGAGATGTCTCCTCTCATCAGAAATCTTTGATTTCCCTTTTGGGGCCATTACCAGGCCTTTGGGTTTTGGAGACCTAATTGCCTCTGTATAAACGTAGTCCATATTAACAATGTCATCAGGATTTTTCATCAAGTTTGTGTTTTCAAGAACTGCCACCCACTTGGCTAAAACATCTTCTGTGGTGGCCTGGGTGTGTTCACTAGTTTGATAATCATCTGGACAATGTAAATGAAATTGAGGATCTGGATTTTTGAATCCCAGATCAGGGAGTATATTCTCAGTATTCTCAGGAGGGTGCCTATCTGTTTCTGGAATAACAGCAGCACAATCAAAGTCAATTCTTTCTCCTTCCTCTTTGTCATCAGTGGGGGCATTGAGTTTACTTTCCCTGGTCTCCTTTTGTGACCGTGTCTCTTTTAGCCTTGGAATCTCTTTCTCCAACTTCATCTTTATAGCAAATCGTAATATTGCAACAGCATTGAAGATACACGTACAGGAACGTACAGCTTGCTTGGTTAGGAGGTAGGATTGATATCCCGACTGAACCACGCTAGCGGCTTCTAATTCAACTTCTTTGGAGTTGAGTCGCGATTCCATGTCTGTCATCTGTTTCAGCGCAAGGTTTAACTCTGTTTCCTTTTCTCTATTCTTGACCTGCAGCTGCAGGTGCTCCTCCCGGGTCTTGTCCAGCTCCAGCAGCAGCCGGGCCCCCTCATTTGCTGTGTGGTCCAGCTGCTTGTGGATATCGGCCATCTCGCTTTCATAGCGCAATGTCAGGCAGACCACCTGACGGACGGACACCTCCTTTCGGCGCACTGTATCTCGCGCTCAGTTATCTGCTTCTGCAGCTCGTCCTGCATTCTAACTTTTCCTGGATCAATTGCTTCTCCACTTTTCCTGCTTGGTGAAGCTTCTTATCACCTTCACTGATCTGGTCAGTCAAGTCTGAATTTTTCTGTGTCAGAATTACATTCTCTCTCTTTACAGTCTCTAAATTACTCAGGGCATTCTCACAGGTTTCCTTCAATATTCCCAGCTCTGTGTTCAGACCGTGGCCCTCCAGGCGTAAGTGTTGCACCTCTGTGCTGAGCACGTGAACCTCTTGCAGAGCCTTCCCGTATTTCTGTTTTAGGATAGCAATCGATTTGTCAGACTTAATCTGTTTTTCATCCATGGTGGCAATTACGGTGTTGGCCTTTTCCAGACTAGTCGTCACGTCTTCCAGCTCACTCCGTAAGAGAGACTCTGTTTTCTTCAAAGCCTCGTGCTCTTGTAAAGCTGGGAGTATACACCTCTGTAACTCTGCGTTCACTTCTCGCTCCTTCTTGTTAGATTCTCGCTCCTTCATGAATCCCTGCCACAGGACTTCATAATCATGGCGGGCAGCTTGGAGTGCAGAAACCCCAGCCTCTTTACCCTGGATCAAGGATTCAGCTTCCCTTTGCTCCTCCTTTTCCTTTGCCACTGTTCCCGTGACAATTCTGCCGGTCACTCCGGTCTGCAGCACATCTCGGTGCCTTTCTGACGCATGTCCTGACAGCGCAGGTTCAAGTGGCTCGGTCACTTCCCCTGTGACTTGAGGAACAGTTTTCTTTTTCTTCTTCTTTCTTTTTGCTTGTCTTATCTGTTCGTGGTGGGAACTCGGTCCCAAGTGTCCAGGCAAATCCTCTGGTACTGTGTTACTTGAAGGGGCCGTCCACCCCGAACTGGATGCAGGGGAGCAGCGACACCCCCAGCCCCCAGGCTCTAAGAAGAGAGAGTGAAATGCAAACCTCTCTGCTCTAAATACCTGTGCTAGTGATTAGAAGAGCAGGTGAGGGAGAACTAGACACATTGTAATCTGTGGTCTGGATTTTCCATCCACCAGCCTGAGTTAATGTGAAGCTGTGGAATGGACCATTTTGCACAATTCCTACACTTTCTGACCTAAATCGGGGCAGAAAGCTGCATAACATCTTTGGACTATGTCACACATAATAGGAATAAGCTCTTAAATAGACATTAGAAAAAGGAGTCCCTGCCCCGAAGAACGTACAATCTAAGGCTTGGTCCCCACTGGCTACTGCAGCGCTCGCTCGCTATGGCGCGTGGTGCGTTTTTCAGGCAGATGCGAAAATTGTGAGCACAACTAGCGACGGAGCACTAGGCCACGCCCCCGGGCAGTTCAGCCAATGAGGGCAAACCTGCCAGGTGACTTCATGGCCGCGCCCCCGTCACTCCCCCATCACGCCCCCCCCCCTGTCTTTCCCCCTGCAGCTCACTGCAGACCGTGGAACGCGGCTGCACGCGCAGCCAGCCTCGCAGGTGTGCATGCAGCGCAGGCACTGGGGTCGTAGCCTAAGTGGGAGAACTTAAGAGACAGTAGGAGGGTGTTTTAGTAAGTGCGTCTGCAAGGGGTCACGGTAAAGACATATGAGATAGTATCAGTCACGGAGCTACCCAAATGCTTCACTAAAGAGGTGTGTTTTAAGATGGGTCTTAAAGGTGGAGAAGAGAGGGTGCTTGTTGAATATTGAGGTGGAAGGGCATTCCAGAGGAAATTTTTCGTCATTGGTTGGCAATAGGAAACATGTCAAATTCTCTAAGCAGGACCGATTGTTGCTGTAACATCGTTCAATCCAGAGGGGCCTGGAACTCTTTGTAAATTGATTAAATAGAATAAGACTGAAATATAACCAGGCTTGGGACATGCAAAGTCAATCACACTGGATTATCTATGATGCTATTCTGCAATATCCGATCTGCTCTATGTCACGCTAACATTTTCTTCAACATTTCTGCTGCGAAGAATATGAAAAACATCAAGTATTTCAATCTTGAGCTGATTTTTTATTTATTTTTTATTTACGTGTGTTTTGCTGCTAAATATAAGTGTTCACTGAGGCCTTTTATATCCCGTGGATGACTGCGCAGCTGTAATCTCGCCTTCAACGCGACCAACTCATTCTACTTTCAAGTGTTTCATTACATTGCAATGTTCACTCAACAGTGACAACGGAAAACAATTGTGTGAAACTGAATTTGCAGCCTGTCATTGAGTGTTATAACGTAATGTGTAGGTTTCTGGTTTGTCTCCGTTTTTTGTTGTTGTTATTTTCTGTCATTTCAACAGAAAAGATTTTTTCTTTCAAGAGCGTTTGTTATAGAAAACCCTGTTAGAAACAAATTGTGAAAAGGCTGATTTTATTGCTGAATCATAGCCCCTGGAAAATTGGCTTGCTAATTCCGGTTCATTTTTTCACATGCCCATTTTCAAGAATGAAGCGTTAGGTCCCCATGAGCGCCGGGTGTCCTGCATGTACGCGCGCGGGGGGGGGGGGCATTGCGGGTAGTTGAGCGTGCTGGAATGTATAATTTTTTTGTTTACCTAAGCGCCGAGCGTGTGCGCCCGCGCACGAGCGTGCGCACACAGCGTGAGCGGGGACTTACATATATCTATATATGTAAGTAACCGCCGCAAGCGCCGCCCGCTAAGCGCGCTCAGCGCTAGAGGGGACGCAGCCTAAGATGAAAATTCAAGAGGAGATGGTAAAGCGACAGAGCATTTTCCCTTTCATTACATCTCGATTGCTATGTGGAAATACATATTTTATTTGTAAGATAACATGGCACGGAGAAAGTTATGACGTGTCAAAAAGTGACAACAACAAAAAACCTCCACGTACAGTGTACAGCAAATAAAACAGCTGTCTGTGAGGAGGGTTACTGGCTATGCACTTCTTTAACCCAGGCTGTGCTGCAAAACATGTGTAATGCAACAGGCATACATTTATAGGGCTCCGTGTTAAAATGGATAAGGCTGCGGCCACGCTGCCGCAGAGCTCGCTCATGCTTGAGAGCGGTGACGTCACCAGCTCGCCAAGCATGAGCGATCGCTGTCCTGTAATAATTTTGGAGCAGGAGAGGGGGAAACGTGGCTATTATGGGAGAGGGCGTGTCATTGGCTGGATCAGGGCTGTGTCTGTGTGTGTGTGTCTCTGTGTGTGTGTGTGTGTGTGTGTCTCTCTCTGTGTGTGTATATCTGTGTGTGTGTCTGTGTGTGTCTCTGTGTGTGCCTGTGTCCCTCCATTTTCTCTCTCTCACCTTCCTTCCTCTCTCCCCCCCTTCCCACCTCTCTCCCTCCCCCCTTCTCACCTCTCTCGCTCCCCATTCTGTCTGTCTCTCGCTCCCCATTCTGTCTGTCTCTCCCCATTCTGTCTGTCTCTCTTCCCATTCTGTGTCTGTCTGTCCCCCATTCTGTCCGTGTCTCTCACCCCATTCTGTGTCTGTGTCTCTCTCCCCATTCTGTCCGTGTCTCTCACCCCATTCTGTGTCTCTCACCCCATTCTGTGTCTGTCTCTCTCCCCATTCTGTCCGTGTCTCTCACCCCATTCTGTGTCTGTGTCTCTCTCCCCATTCTGTCCGTGTCTCTCATCCCATTCTGTGTCTGTCTCTCCCCATTCTGTGTCTGTGCCTCTCTCCCCATTCTGTCTGTGTCTCTCACCCCATTCTGTGTGTCAGTCGCTCTCTCCCCATTCTGTGCCTGCCCCTCTCTCCCCATTGGTTATTGAAGGGTCATGTGACCCTGCGGTAAGCTTGGAAATCAAATTTCCTTGTCTCTCCAAGCGCTGAGCTTTGGAGAGTGTATGTGCACAAGCGCCTGAGCGCCGCTTGAGCGTGACCGTACTTATTGGGAATCACTGAAGTGATCTCTCCAAGCACGCTCAGTGACAGCGTGGCCGCAGCCTAGGACTACGCTTATAGTGCCGGCGGCGGTGACGTCAGGCTGCGGTCACTGGAAAAATCAAATTGATAAGACTTCCAGCGATCGCGACCAAGCCGTTGCTCCATCGCTCCGCGCTTACTATAAGCGCACGTGACGGCGGTAATTCATTTGTTTTGACGTGACATCGCGTCACTGTCGCCGGCACTATAAGTGCAGGCTAAGGCTGCGGCCACGCTGCCACTGAGCGCGCTCATGCTTTAGAGCGGTGACGTCACCAATTCTCCAAGCAGGAGCGCTCGGCTGTCCTTCAATAATTTTAGAACAGGAGCGGGGTGGGGGGTGGGCGTGGCATTTAAGGGAGCGTGGACGCAGCCTAACAAAACAATTGTACATCATATTAATTTGTTTAACTGTAAAGTCATGATGATGATGATGATGTAGAAAAGACGGTTGGGCAGCCATGTTGGTCCTTTCTTCCATGTAGTAGCAAAGGAGAGAGTGGGTAAACAGAAGGTAAACAGACTAACAAATGACAATTGAGTTACTCTATTTTAAATTGCACAGAGAATGCAATCCTTGGCTGTACATGTTTCACAACTAATTTTACTCCATTTCACAACCGATTAAGAAGTATGTGATAGATGTATTTTTACACCTCCGGGGTCAGAAATTACACCATCGAGCTTGTATTGTAATCAGTGTAAATTAGATGAGTGACTGTGAAAGCTGGAGGTGCTTCATTACATGACACCTAAATAAATGTATGTTACATTCAGAGTTCTGCTACACTGTCTTATAATTTCTCCACTGCCATAAAATGTGTTTATTCCCAGGACATACTTGAAAACGAGAGGTAACTCTCAATGTATTACTATCCTGGTAAAACATTTGATAAATAAATAAAATCATATTCCAGTTTGTTGTTCAAAAATTGGCATCTAAATTTCTGACAGCAGTATGTAGGTGGCTATAAATATAAAAAATTATATATGTAGTATAAATTCAATATTTTGACCAACTGCTTTATTATAATTATAATTACAATTGCAGAGGTCAATATTTTGACATATGTTTATTTTATAATCATACCTCATATTCTTTATTAAAATAAACGCATGCACAAGTACAAGTCACAGGACTTCTGTTAGATGAGTCTGTGTTATTAAACTTTCACAGGTGGCAACTCAATTCACTCCTATCTGTCAACACAAAGATTATACTATTCATATGAATTTTACTAAACAAGCAATTGGACGATATCTTATTTCTCTAAGGATGTCTGCAGACTCCACTGTGATAGGCTGTACAGCCAGTCACTCACCCAGGGACAGCTAGTGAGGCTGTACATCCCTCCCCCTCTGTGATAAACTGATCGGCTATACACACACTGAGATACACCCATACACAGGGATACACACACAGACACATACACACACACCACACACACACACACACACACACACACACACACACACACACACACACACACACACACACACACACACACACACACACACACACACACACACATAACAGAGATACAGACTCACACACACACACACACACACACACACACGACACACACACACACAACCAAAAAAACACAACAAACACAACACGACACACAAAACCACGGCCAGACGGAGGGCCTCAGCACATAACATAAGATACATACTCAGACAGAGAACACAACACCCAGGCAACAAACACACACACACAGCACCCGAGGGACACGACCGCGACACCCGCACCGACACACACCACACACCCCCCCCCGCCACACACACACACAAGCACACATAACAGAGAGAATATCACAGACACATCACAGAGCCACCACCACACACACACACACACACCACACGAACACCACACAAAACACACACCACACACACACTAACAGACGAGTACAAGGACACACCGACATACACAAACAGACACTCACACACGAACACACAACCGAATACAGACCGACACACACACACACACCACACAACAACAACATAAACGAGATACAGACTCACAGAGACACAACCACACACACACAACACACAACACAAACACGCACCACACAGCAACAAACAGCAAACACACACACACACACCACCACCCGGGAACAAACACAGCACCCACCCACATATAACATAGATTAGCAGATCTCACAGAACACACACACACACAACAAATAACACAACATCCGACACATATAAGAGTCGAGTACACATACTCACACACACACACGCACACACAAACACACCACACACACACACACACACAGGGACACACCACACACACACCGACACACAACCACACGCCACACCACGGACACGCACGAGACATATAACAGAGATACAACTCACAGGAGCACAACACACACCACACAACACACACACACACACACACACACACACACACACACACACAACAACACACAAACGAAGATATCAGCCTCACAGTAATACACACCACACACAACACACACACCACCACAACACACACACTCCATGATATACAGAGAATACAGTACTCACAGAGCAACAAACACACCAACAACACACACCACACACACACACAACACACACGACAACAGGCACACACACCACCACACACACAACAGATATAAAAGATCAACTCCAAGGAATACACACACAAACCTGCACACAGGATAACACACTACCTAATGTTGTAAAAATAATGGCAGTAGCAGATTAATATATTATTTGGTTACTCAAGGATGTACTGCCACATCCCTCTGTGGATAGCTGAGCGGCATGCGCACACACGCTAAGAAAGCAGACAATAAAATGCCACAATCCCTCCCCCTCTGGTAAGGTCATGAGGGCCCCGATACTACCAGCTGCACGCGCGCCGACGAGACTGGCGCGCGTGCAAGCCGATTCCCCGGTCGCTCAGGGTAGCTGCAGACAAAGACACGGTGGGAGGGGGGGGCGTGGCGAAGTGGGTGACGGGGGCGCGGGGCCAGAGCTACTCCAAAGAGCCAGGTGCCGCCCTACAAAATTGGCTGAACGGGCGCCGGGGGGCGGGGTCTTAGGACTCCGTCGAGTCAACTGCTCTCCATTCTATTGAGAGCAGGAGCAAAACGCGCCCAAGGGCCATAAGCGGGTGGCCCAAACCCCTCTGCGGAGGCAAAAAAGCAGGCGGCCCGGCGCCATGAGAGTGGAGGAGCTACTCAGGTCCCTGGCAGTCGGTAGCCGCTAGTAGACCGCAGCGGGGACCACAGACCCAGTAAAAGCGGAACGGCCTCTCAACTCATCAGGAAAACACTGGGGGAATGGGATTTTTTAAATTTAACTTTGAATTATTTTAGAAGTTTTTTAACGCTGATAGATTGCATGCGTACATCCACCTGTGGTTCTTTAACCCACCAATGCAAATCAAATGTTTAACAATATCCAAAGAAAAATACTAAGATACAACTAAGTAGCTGCCCTACAGTGCTAGGACGTCACTTTGTTAGAGGATATAGAGATAATAGATGCGACTGCCTGTGGGGTAGGGAACTATGGTCCTCCGAGGTCTCAGATTCAATCCACTAATTTTAAGATTCCGTATATCCTGCAGCCCCCTGTATTGCGCCTCCAAGAAAACAATCAAACGAGAACTGAACTGTAACTACCAAACCAATTGGTGTTCTACAATCTACCCCTGGGATGTCGTCTGTTGCCAAACATGGCGTCCCACTTATTTTAGGGAATTGCGCCAGTGTCATAACATACATATTGTTATCTTTTCCATCTGGCGCACCACAACCCAAATTCTTGTTACTGATCTTGGGATTGATGGAATTTCATGTTGTATTCCATAACTAGCTAGCGTTCTCACACCCCATTGTGCGAAAATCGTGTTGCCAAAATGAAGCAACCAGTTTGTTCCCTGCTTGGATAGGCCAAGGTGTTAGATCTGTTTAGGAGAACATAGCCACGGAGGTCATTGGAATGTGGAGGGTCCAAAATCCTCTGAAGACAACCTTACTAATCTTCTCCATCCGGAGTAAGACGATCTGGGGGCAGGACCACAAGCAATTTAACAGGAGGTTCTCAGCGGATTATCTCCACACTGATTTGAGCACAGCGGGGGTACCAACGTATACAAATGTAGATAATTTGAGTGGGTGAAATACCACCTCATTAAACTTTATTGATATGTTCCATGGCCTATATGTCGCCGGAATCTGATTTTTGGGGGGGGTGGCAGCCAATCTGGGCCCGCATCTACCTAGACACAATTGCACACACTTTTCCGCAAAACCCCCCTTGAAACAGATAGCCTGTGGAATCTCCACTGGTTAGCACTCTGGAAAGGTAAAACACACATACACTCGTTTATTGTTGTAAACCAACGGTGAATCACGATATACCCCTCAGATGCTGCAGAAAAAACACAAGCCTGTATATTATGCATCATGATATGGTACTCTGTTATAACCCCACATGAAGAATATAACCTATGAATGTCTCCCGCAACAGGCTTGCGCAAAGAACCAAAATAGTTTTGACGATAAGGAGACCTGTTTTATAAATGACAACGGTTAATGGGGTAATACCGATGCAGTACCTTAGTTGAATCTTCGTTAATGGTAAGAAGGCTGCTCCTGTATGACTGACCTGTCATTGAAAGCGCTTAATAATTGAATAAAATATTGGAAACCCTACCGACCATGGCATAATGTCTGGCCATACCTGTCGCCTACCCGCTACCCGGCTAGCGCCGGGGGCTGAGGAGTCGCCGCTATGGTTGCTATGTGACCGGGGCAGGCCGCAAAGGCGAGGGACTACACCGAACTTCCAACAACCCAAACGAAACTAGCTGTTGTTAAGCATTAGAATAATAAGTGTGCGCCTCACCTGGGAAGCCACGGTAGAGTGTAATAGTGTCTTACAAACCGCCAACCCTCACCCGCTAGATCGTCGTGTTGGGCGGTGCACATATACGCGCGGCCAAAAGCGGACGAGCACTTCCGGACGGGAACAGGAGCAAGGCTGGGATACAACAATGTCAGCGAATCGCGTGCTAGCTGGAAGTACTGTGGGCATAGTAGAATACTCCCGAAGGGGGTGTGGGAAAATACAAGGACGCTGCCACGAGCCGAAATGAATGCAAGACTGAGCTGGGAGAACGATGATAATAGATTATAGAAAAACTTATATAGACTAAAGAGCAGAAACGAAGCATATCCATCTTGACTCTTTCGGAGCTATTTTTGTGGAACGCCCTGCACAACTATGCAGAAAAAACCGTCCAAGAGGATCTGATTTGCACTATTCCACTAAGTTATTTGCTCTCATCATATCATCGTCTCCAGCAATCCCTTCATGTTCGGCTGTGCAGCGCTAAAACAACCCCTTCGGAGGATCGCAACACAAAACGTGCTTGAGGTTGTTTTCCCACTCACACAGGTTCATGCACAAACATGGCAAAATACAAGAAGCTGACACTCTAACCGCACCAAATAATGGTTCAGAGTAACACGCCGAACATAACTACCTTTAGTTGATAGGGAGGCCTGTTATACCCCTTCAAAAATGCGAACGCGTCATAACATTGAATTCAATAATTGAATCTTAAGATAACCAAAAGCAAAAATACCAGGCAAAGCGCAGTGACTATTAGCCAAAGTCACAATACTTCAGTCTCTAAGACTATACCGGATACAGACTCACGCCATCCCCCTGTGTCATCTAGTTTTATTTTTGTTTTCATCTACAAGCCCAGCAGTACCGATCACTTCTCTATACATCGGCGATGTGAGTCTGATATTGTCAGGTGCCTATGAGGCAGAGCTTTTCAAAATGTAGAATTTAGTGGAGGAGATGGGTGGGGGGTTGGGAGGTTAAATATGTAGTGCTGTAAATCTGGATGTATCGAAAAGAATTCGGAAAAGTAGGGCAAAATGTTTGTTGTCTAAAGGGAATTTGGGTCGAATGAGTTTGGATACCTTTGTTCCTGACAAAAGATCTCTAATCTATCAAAGCCTATTTGTTTCCCAGATTGAGAAGATGCTGCTAATCATAGCTAATGAGCGCAAATCTGGTTTTCCGACAAAAAGGGGTCAATACACACTAGTGTTCTAGTGAGCCAGGAGTAGGAGCATTTAAGAAATTTAGCGGCCTGCACCAACTGGACAGGCGGTACATGGTCTTGAGGTAGCGGCGTGTTAAGAACCACGACAAAACTACGTGCTGTTTTTTAAGGTAGCCAGATTAGGTTGTTTTAAACTCCATTGTGGGGGAGCAAAAAACAAAACCTTCCATTTCCACCCATCTTTTCAAATTCTAGGTTTGTCTTCCTTGTTGAAATTTTGCATAATTGCTGCACGCTTTAATAGTAGGAACACACGTCAAGGTGGAAAAAACCAAGGGGGGCTAGTCCCCGAAGCTCGGTTGTTTTACATCAATCAAAATAAACCCTTTACTAATATGTAAATAATTTAATTTTTATACCAATCCCCAGATAAGACTTGGAGAATCACGACTGAAGCGAAGCATATCCTTCAGTCTCAGTGCACCAGTAATGCCTGTAATAGTATAAAAACAAATAACCGTGGGAGGAGATGTCATTTTCAATGCTAGATATTTATCCCCCCTCCAGGAAAAATATTGTAGGGCTAGAAATAATGGACACATTTTTTTATGTCCGTAGTCTTAAAGGAAATTTCTATTGTTTGGGGAATAGCATTTGCTGTTATAGAATAGGGGGGAGGGGATTTTAATGCATCGTGCACAGGGGAGCAGTGACAGGTGTTAATGGTTCGCAATTAAGTATCTAATATATAAAAACCTAAGGCTGTGTTTGCCTCCTTCGTATTAAGAATGACGGGCCTGTCCTAAAAAAAATCACCACAGAGATACCCAATGAACTGTCCCATCCCCCTCTGTAGATAGGCTATCGAAAAGGGCCTTGTCACTCACCCAAGAACAAGCCAAGGATGGAAATTTTAAACTAATTGTAATATGGTATAAAGAAGCAGTTTACCAACAAGTCTATCCGCGCCCCATGTTGCTACGTCGCAGACAATAACATAAAACGATAACAATTTGATAAGGCAAAATATGATTGATATCAGTAGATAACATACAAACATCTCTTTTTTTAAATCTACTATACGTCCCCATCACGTAGTGTATTCAGTATCTTCTCTAATCAGATCACTCTAAACATACAAACACGTCCCATCACGTATATATCTAGATCTATAAAAAAGCTAAGGATGTCTGCAACCCATTATGATGTCACGATGATGTCATGTGCCGAGCCTACCATGTCAACACCCGTTTCTTCTGACTAGTCACACAGCAAGTATGACGGGAGGAGATTAAGACACAGCAATGGGGTGAAGAGGAGACAAAAAGAGAAGACAGCAAGGAGGGGAAAGGAACCACGGGGAGAGACAGAGACAGAAAAGAGGGAGGAGAGAGACAGCAAGGAGGGGAGAGGAGACAGAGAGAGAGCCACTAAGGCCTCTTTCAGGGTGCTGGCTTCGGAGGGAGGGCGTGCTTTGCCGTTGCGGGGCCTGCCGTGAGAACAAAGTTTCATTTGAATACTGGTTTTCAGGGTAGCACACCGCCATGTCTCCTAAGCCAGGATTGAAGCTGACTACGTTCAATAAACGAAAATTTCGTTTTTTTTGGAGCTGCAGCAGGTCACAGGTGACCAAGGCAAGCCAATTAAAAATCATTCTCAGAATGATTATGACTGCAACTTGGATACTTACCCTGCCGTGTGTAACCCCGCCCCCTCCCAACGCTGAAACAGTCTGCTGGGGGTGGATAAACACCAGATCGCCCGAAACTGCAAGCAACTGCTCCCTCACGCCCTCCTCCGAGTCCGCAGCTGCACCCTGACGAGGCCCTAAGGCCCGGTCTGGTGCCAGCTTCGGAGGGAGGGCGTCCTGCCGTGCTAGCTGCCGTGGCCAAAGTATTCACATGAATACTGGTTGTCATGTAGCAGCTGCCCTGTCCTCCGAAGCCCCGGCGTTGACGCTGGCTAAGTTTCAATAAACGAAAAAACGTTTTTTGAAGCTGCAGCAGCGTCACTGGACCTCGGCAGCCAATGAATCCTTCTTAGAATGATTTCATGACTGCAACTTGGATCCGTTTTCCCCTGCCGTCTGTATCCAGGCCCCGCCCCCTCCTCAACTCCTGAACAGTCTGCTGGGGATTACACACATGCCCAGCAAACTGTGCCCGCCCCCCTCCCGAACGCCCTCCCTCCACTCCTGCCTCTGGCCCCTGAACGAGGCCTAAGGGGGGGAAAGGAGACGAGATCAGCAATTAGAGGAGACGAGAGACAGCAAGGAGAGGACAGAGAGAGACAGCAAGGAGGGGAGATGAGACAGATAGAGACATAAAAGGGCGGGTGAAGGAGGACAGAGATCAGCAATGAGAGGAGACAGAGAGAGACAAGCAAGTGAGGGGAGGATAGACACAACGCCACAGGAGGGGAGATGGACAGAGAGACAGACAAGCAAGGTAGAGGAGATGAGGGATGACGAGGAGGGAGTGTCAGTGTGAACAGAGAGAGCGAATACAATAAGGCAGGAAGTCAAGAGTTGGGAGAAGAGAGTGCAAAGAGGAGCGAGGCATGATGGAGAACAGAGTAAGTGGGGAGAGGGGACAAAGAGAAAGCAAGGCTACAGGAGGAGTGACCACATAGATAATATTTAATTGTACCTTTAAGATCTTGCTAGATTAGCGATGTTCCGCCGGTTACTGCTCGTACTAATATAATTCTTTTGAATAGCTCTGTACTCAAATTTTCCATTGCATGAGTACTTGCTCCAAGAATCTTAATTATTAAAGCAAACAAATTCCGCCAAATAGAAACCACATAAATTTGCATTGTGTGATTAAATTAAATAATCCGTGTTAACAGTTGCGATAGTGCATTAAAAGAGTACTTCAGTATTAAGTGATAATACTGAAGTACACATTGTGTGAAAAAGGGTGAGTATCAAAATGCTTCCACTATCAGCAAAAATTTACAAACGTTAGGAAATATGCTAACGCCGTTAAATTAATGACACACATAATTTTGACTAAGCTATATAATTCTTGAACTGTAAACTAGATAAAATGAATGTCTCCAGCTGTGTGAACCCTGAGGCATGAAAAGTGCACAATGCTGTCCCCGGCAAGATCCCAGACTGGGGCTTAGCGTTTATCTCTGTTAAAAGCTTACTCAGGAGTTGACTCAATTTAATGGTAGCTGCCTGCAAACCAGCCTTACAAAACTGTACTACAGTAGTGGAATAAAAACAAGCTCAACATAGTTGTGGGGAAATTATTACGTTACTCTGGCGAATAATGAATGCACACTTTCTGCAACATTCATTGCCTGAAAAATGCAAACTTGGCCTGAAAATGTTACTTTTAAAGTTTTGTTCTTAGCAAGCGGTGCGCAAACTGTGGGGGGCGCGACCCCCAGCGGGTGTGCCGGCCCCACACTGCCGACGGTGGGCGCGGAGGTTACAGAGGCCCGCGCGCTAGGTACCCGAGACAATGACACTTAATTAAGTTCCGGGGGAGCTGCAGGCCTCTGTAAACCTAACTTAACCTGGCTCCGTCGGCTTCCTCCCTGTGTCCGCCATGGCAACGCGGCGTCAAAATGACTCAGCGAGGTCAATGTGACGTCGACGTTGCTATGGCAACGTGACGTCATTACGCCGAGCGCGGGTAATTTGGTTTGGGAGGGGAGCGCGGGAGTGAGGGGACCGCGGCAGGGGGTGCAGGAAAAAGTTGCGCCCCCTTGTCTTAAGGATTTGATTGATTTTGGGGGGGGGGGGGGGGGGACAAAATACAAAAGAATTACACAACCAAAAAAAACAAAATCACACTTTCAATGGTTTTACTTACATGTCATTGTTTTTTGATTAACTGTATACCTTTACTACTTGAATACATTAGGCTATATTTCCTCATTTTCCAAGTTGCTCCACATTTAACAACAGTAATGTTTTGGTTACTGGTTGTCGGAACCACACCTTGTTATTTATATCATGTGCTATTTATACCTTAGACGAATATGTTATACACTGACATCACCGTAAGGGGAACATTATCACTGTGACTCATATTTAGGGAAGGCGGGTCTCTGGACCATCAACGTCAAACCCCCCCCCCCCCCCCCCCCCCAAAAAAAAACCCCCACCCCCCCAAAAAAAAAAAAAAAAAAAAAACCCCCCCCAATCCACCATTGATGCATTTCTAATTACAGTGCACGTTTCTACTACTGTATCTGCAGCCTCCCCGACATAAACACTAAGGCGATTCATACTTATAAGACGGAGCGGAACGGAGGGGAGGCCACGCTGCGATACTCCTTGCTAACGCCTGAGCGTTTCATGGCTTTGCATAGTATGCACGGGCGCGATTTTGGGGGCGTGGCAATAAGATTTGGAGGCGTGGCATGACGTTTCCGTGTGAGGACGTCATTCCCTACCATCACATCCGATCCACGGGCATTTTTTCAATTCAGCTCTGAAGCCCTGGGCACACAGTTCACTTCCTCCGTATGGAAATTAACTGAAGTTGTTGTGGTTGTGTATGTTGTTTTGTGTTGTGGTTGTGTTGTGTTTCACCTGCATACCAAAAAATATGGCTTCACTTGGAAAATATATTTTCACTTTGATTGAGGAGACCGGTCACTGTAGCATGCCATCGGTCACTAAATCCCTTGGCTCTTCTTCTTCAATTTCGCGCCGGTTCTGAGCTCGGTCTGATGTCGCTGGCACCATCTATAGGCATCCTCAAAGAGGACAATACATGTGACGCGCATCGTGGGTTCGCCTCCTTCCCCTCCTCTCCGTCTTATAAGTATAGACGTAGCCTAAGGCTGCGGTCCCAGTCACTGCTACAGCTCTCGGCGTGGCTGTGCGTGAAGCACGCCCCTCAATGGGGGAGGGCCCAGTACGCCCCTTCCCCTGAATGAAATTGAGTCAAACCCCTGCACCCGGAGGCAATCCCTGACCACGGACCCCTCCCTCGCAAGCTCCCTCTCACCCCTCGCGTCCTTCCTCCCTGTCAGACCGCAGATCGCGGTTATCGTTTGTTGCCGCGCCGCCCCCCCCCCCCCGCCGGCGCGCGTGTCACAGACATTACTGTACCCGCATCTTAGGCCTCGGGCATTGGGGGTCCAGCACTTAGGCACTACAGTGAGCCCCGGCAGCCGCAATGAGAGGCGGCTTTAAGCCGGGGCTCGCGCACGCTCTACCGCAAGCGTGCGGAGCGTAGGTCTTAAGAAAAATTTAGTTTCAGCCTCACGGAGAGCAGGGCCGTCCGTGAGCGGTTCGCCCATGAGGGCACCAGCTCCGTGACGCACTGCTCGCCCCCCGATGGCGGCTAAACAAGGCCAATGAAAGTACCCCCGCTTTCCTCAGCCATCAGCGCGCCTCCGCACGGGCTGAGTCACATGGACTCAGCCTAAGGCGGCATCCAGAGTTGCAGCCGCACCGTTCTGCTGCGCGCGGAGGCTGAGGGAAAGCGGGTACTTTCCCTGGCCTTGGTCCGCGGCGCCGTCCGGGGGCGTGTCGGGGGGGGGGGGGGATTTGACGTCCACGGATCTGGTTCGCCCTCATTGGCGAACCGTCACTGACCGCCTGCGCTCCCTGAGCGCTTGAATTTAAAATTTGGTAAGACTTACGCTTCCGCACGTTGCGTAAGCGTACGCTAACCTGCTAAAGCTGCTCTCATTGTGGCTCAGGGGCTCAACTGCCGAGTCAGCAGCGCGCCTCAGCACGGGTTTCAGCGCATAACGCTGACCATGCCCAGGCCTAAGGCTAAGTCCCCCGCTAGCGCTGATCGCGCTGGCCGCTACAAGCATGCTGCGGGTGTCCTGCGGCCTGCTCTGCTCATAGGGCGGGGATTTTGCGATATTGAGCGATGCGGGACAATAAACATTTTTATTTACTAAGTTGTCATACCCGTGTGCGGGGAATGCATATTATCTATGCAGTCACCCGCCAACACCCGCCCGCTCAGCGTGCGGCCCTTGCGCCAGAAACGGAGCAGTTGCGCAGAAATCAGTTCAACAAACGGATTTCGGGGGTGCAGGCCATCCTTGAGCGTGAATGTCCACTGTCACTGGCACGCCCTAAGACACCACGCCACGGAGGCGCGCCTACCATGGCTGAAAACGCACCCCGCTTCAACGGGTGACGGCCACGGTCCGCGCACGCCTCTCAAACAGGCGAAGGCACCATGGCCCCAGCCTTAGGCGTTGCGTATAGTGCCCCGCTACGGGTTACGCCAGCCCAAAAACAAATACATTGCCGCCACTGCGTGCGCTATAGTAATGCGCACGGAGCGACGGAGCGACGTCGCGTCCGCCAAATTTGGGAAGCTGGCAATATTTGATTTTCAAGTGCGGTCGCCTCATATGCAGCCCCTGAACACTTCACATGCCAAAAGAAAAATCCCGCAACCGAATATACTTTCGCTAGCGGCGACGTATGTCCCCCGTCCCGGGCACTATACGCGCGACCTTAGATTGTCGACTCTTGATTTCCTTTTGCCTGTATTAGTGTACCTGTTTCATTATCCTATTGTTTGTACTTTGACCTTGGTACAGCGCTGTGTCCTGTTTGGTGCGATATAATAAAATGACCTACTTGTGTTTATTTAGTGTCAGCAGCCATGTGGTTAGCACTACAGCGTTTTTTTCAGTTTAAAAATAACCCCTTGTATGGTTAACTTTCTACTTGGGCTTTTTTAACCACACAGTATAGGGTTGGTTTTTTTAACGCCTAAAATGGGGTAATATCGGTAGGTACAGGTGTCCGCCCTTGTTAGCACCTAATGCCTGCGTCATGGCGGACACGGCCACACACCACAGGATACTGTCACACATGAGGAGGCAGCAGCAATATTATTTTTGTTGGTTGACCCGCATCTACTCAAATGAGTCAATTAGGACTTCCATCCATCGCCATTAACATGTCACATGTTTACAAAGGACGCAATCCCTTTGAATGCCATCAAGCTATATTTTATTATCCTCTCCCTCCTCTCTTCATGTGTCGGCGCTTCCGTGCTCCTCTCCACCCATCTTCGCGCCAAAAACGCAATCATCACTGCGCACATGCCTACTCGCACCTTGTATGTGTGTGTTTTTTTTGTTAGCGGTTTGGGAAAGCGATCTCGCGCGGCCCATTGGCTGCTTCCCCCCCTCCTCAACCCCACAGGCGCCGCCCCACTATGTCCTCGTGACTTTAACGGTCGCGCCACCTCCAAGGAAAAAAAAAAAAAAAAAGCCCCTTGCGGGCGACCTGAGTGCCCCGCGCCAGTCAACGGCGGCTCCCTGGATCATCGCATCGCTCTGCCCCCCGCATACCGAGCATTGGATTATAGCCGTGAGACGTCGCCTATTCGCGGACACCCGCCCCCCCCCTCCTCTTCACTCTCTCTCCCCGCCCTCTTGTTATTGTTGTTTGTGGATTGATTCGGGACTTCTTCTGAACAGAGATCCTTTTTTTTGACCTTTAACTCTCATATTAATCACCTGACGGGGGGCGCTTTATAGTATATCATTTATATTATTATATAATCCTGGTGGCTTTGCCGTGGCCTAGGCCGCAGTTTCCCTCCCTACCTGCCGAAGACCGAGGGTCGTCGCTGGGTTTGTAGGTAACGGGGATACCGGTCACCATCCCCAGCCCCCTAGTGATCGCGGGGTCCTGTGTTTTTTTTGTTTATTTTTTTTACTCCCCTTGTATTACTTTTTCCCCTGGGTGGAGATGAGCCTGGGGGTGTCAGCGCGTCGCCCCGCACACCCGTCCATCCGCCAGAAACTGTGCTCTTCTCTCCCCGACTGCCGATGAGGAGGACGTAAACACAGCACCGGCGAGGACTCGGCTTCCAGGAGTCCGATTCCCCGGTGTCCGTGCTGCGCAACCCAGCGACACACGGGGGGATCCGGGGAGGGAGGCGAGAGCCCGGGGGTGGCTGCCCTGGAGGAGGCCGCCTCCTGGGAAGAGGAGGAGGAAGGTTCGGTTCTTCGTCTCCGGTGAAATTCCCCCGGGGATACTTTAATGGACCGGTTCCCTATTCCCCATGTCCGCTGGGTCGGTGCGGTCGGCGGCGGCGGGTTCCCCGCTCCGCTCCTCCCCGGGGTTACAGGAGACAGCCGAGGGAAGGATCCAGCTGTCCCCGATCCCGACTGCCGGCACCGCCCCCCCACAAAACCTTCCGCAAGCTACGGCTTGTTCGACACCCCGCACCCCCCCAGGTATGGAGAACCCCCCCCTATGTATATGATGCATATGTATGTTTTAATATATATATCTAATATATATACATCTGTTAAATATATTTGTGTGTGTGTGGTGTGTTGTGTGTGTGTGTGTATCTATATAATATATATATCATATGTGTATCTAATATATAATGTATATTGTATATATATATCTTTTCTCGCAGCGCTGTATAAAAACGAGATTACTATCAGTTTGTTAACCCACACCCGTGTGTTGTATATATCTATATTTATATTTATTTCTAACGCAGCTATATAACGAGATTACTATACTGTATAACCACACTATCTATGGAGATTACTCTAATATCTGTATACACACCCGTGCGGAATATATTTATCTCACAGTGTAACGCATGTAATCATTATGTTGATTGGGTGCCGTGATATTATGGTCGGAGCTCTCCTCTCCCTCCCCCCCTCCCCTCTCGGCATGTCGGGAGTTCCGTGTATTTTTTTGGGGGAATCGGGGCTTGGTCCGCCGGCGGCTACCTCAGACCCGTACCCTGCACTGTTTACTGGGAAGGGGTTAACATCCCCGTGTTGAATAATGAGGCTTTTGAAAATGGCCGATGTGTTTGGGAGCACGTTGTGCGAGGGTCTGCCATCCCAGGCTGGATGGATATATCGTGCTGTACCGGCACCGGCAACCTCCCTTGTCCATGTAACGCATGCAGCCGGCCTTTGTAAACAGGGTTTGGCTTTTCTATACGCCATGAAGGAGTCCTCCCTGAATCCGATCTTGTTTGGGAGGATCCTGCAGAGCCCCCCTCCCCCCCCCACCCTTCTTCCGGAATGTGATCCGCTCGGCCTGAGTGGGGGAGGGAACTGGCGTAATACACAATACATCAATATGGTGGGATAGAGGTTACGTGTATTAAAAAAGAAAGCGAGACATGGCATGTGTTTGCGGTAGACACCTCGCTGCACGATGAATCATTTGATGTCCGGGTTGATGAGCTGGCGTGACAGTGGGGTGAGGTGTTTGGTCAGACTGAGCTTCCCTCTCTTCTACTCTTGGAACAAACCTATATATCTCACGTACCTCTGTAATAATCTCCTGGGGATATTCGTGCCTTGATGCAACTAGGTTGCCATATTTCATAGGGGGTATATACATCCGTAATAGATATCCACCCTGGTATATATATATTACATAAATTCCGCTGATGTACAGTATATTTGCCTAAAACCATTGGATGTTCCTGTTAAGAATGCTTTTTCAATATTAGGGGGGGGGGGGTCTTACACCATCTGTAATGATAAGGCATTCTATTCTGCTGTACATGCTGCGTACATGGTTGCTGTGTGTATATTCCTAAGTAAACAAAAAAGGTATAATAGTTTTATCACTTCCTATTGGATATGAGTACATTATAGTTCTTTTGGAATAAAATACTGCAGAACATGCCAATTCATGCCCCATTTTGGACCAATGCATTTACCGCTTTATGGAGCTAATTTATTTTGCTAGGTTGAAGGATACGCCTTGATGGCTGACATGCCTTCTGCATGCACTTCCTGACATGCCTTCTGACATGCCTTCTTGACATGCCTTCTGACATGCTGTTTATTAATTAACATAACATGGGGCTGTGTGGTGTGTTTTTTAAAAAAATAATAATCTGGATAGGCGTAAAAACGTCTCCAGCACACATCAATTATTTGGTTTTAATGTGTTTTGCTGAATCCTTTGCTGCCATGCCCATGAGCAAATGATCCTTGACTTGGTTCCAAGCATCAATCCATCCTCTTCACTCCCTGCCCCCCTCAACCTGTTTTGTATTAAGGATTATACCAAGGGGTCCGGAAGCAGAACAATTATATTTTTATGCTTCACGTCACACTGGTTCCTAGATACTTGGAGCTAATGTTAACCGCGGTTACTTTCCTGGCATTTTTAACCACCCAGTCAGCAACCTTAAGAACTGTCAACTGATGATGTGATGTTGCGGCTCCCTATTAACAGTTGTGACACAAGAGACTTAAACACCACTGTTTCCCCTGGAGACAATAAACGCTGGCACATTACCATTAAGGTTTTGGTAAGAAAGTGTGGTTCAGCTCTGGGGTTACCCCCCTGGTTTGCTGTCCCTCCTTTATTTTTTAAATTTTTTAACTGTAAGAACAAGAGCATGCAGCATTCATGTAAATTGGGTTTCCAACTTGTGGAGACGCAGAAGACGTAACAAGGAGGTGGGGGAGAGAGACCGTCTGAGAAACGCACAATTGGCAATAGTGACCGATGAGGAAATGGTCAATTTCCCTGCATCCATTACCTAATTAAATGTGTCCACTCTGTGGAATCATTCTATTAGGGTGGACATTTCCTTAGGGGTATCCAACTTTTGTAGCCTGTCATACTGAATTCATAATCAGAAGTTGGGAGCAGCTGATGTAAAGGAATGCCTGTTTAAGTGACTTTAAGGCCTCATGACCTCTTTGGATTTTGCGCATGTTATGGCGTGTTTTTTGTGAGGTAAACAATCTATTTTTCTTGGTGTTGTAGTTTATAATTTTGGGTGGCCCATAAATCCACATAATTGTTTAGTAAAAGTAGTTAATCCCTTAATGAGGGACTAGGAAATCCCTGTTGCTGAATTGTTTTCTTGGCAGTTATAACGTAACTGGGTATCGTTCTGGTGTTTTTAAATCTCCCCGCAACCGCAGGCCTTAGGCCGTGCCTATAGTGGCGACAAAGCGGTGACGTCCCCGTCGCCACCAGCGAAAGTTATGTTTCGCTGGGCGGCCGGGTTGCGGATTCCGGCAATTTGATTTGTTCAAGGGCCGTCCCGTGACCGACGGCACTTGAAAAATCAAATTTTGCTGGCTTCAGGGTTTCGCTCCTTTTTAATGTAAGATATGTAGTGCCCATTTTAATCTAGTACTGCTGAAAAAGCCTTTATGTTTTGAGGGTCCTACCATATACATTACAGGGCAGTCCACGCATAGCGTATGCAATGGGCACAGAGGCATTTGTATTTGTTGAAAAAGCAAAAAAATGTACTTAAAAGTGTGAAGCCACTACCCTTTTCCAACTTATCGATGCATTGTACGATACTGAAATCGGCATATAGTGCAATAACAGAGTAAATAACGCATTATAACAGGCTCTATAGTCTCCCCGCTTGCGCACAGATTGGTAAAGGTATGGGCCAGATATGTGGTATTTGCTGTTCAGGAGCGTGCTGACAGGAGCAAGCGCGAGCTGCCGTTTTTGCCGATTGGGCGTTGTCCTTATCACGAGAGTGTACTTAAATGAGTGTCCTTCTTTTAAACCGGGGGTATGCATGTATTGCTAGTCCTGTAACTCAAATGAATTGCTGTTTGAAGCTCTCAATTGTTATGAGCGCGACACCCACAGGAGATGTGATATTGAAAGCAAACAGTTTTGTCATCAGTACCAGTTAAAAGGTGGAAAATCAAACCAGGTTGGGGTCTTCCGTCCCCTATACAATTATCATCATATTTAATACAAACATGTCAACAGGAGTAGTTAAGTAAGTAAGAAGGACTACTGACTTTCCCACTTGTATCCAATGCCAAAGGCTACTCTTGGCCCCATGTTTCGGGTTCCTCTCAGATGTGGAAATAAACAGAATACAGCTTAAATGAGACAGCTTCTTCCAGGGACACAGTACACCGCCAGCCAACGCTTAACCAGATTGCATTCAGTTTAGGTGTACTATAAAACTGTTTTTATTGGGCACAGGCAAAACATAAAGAGCTCTGCCAAATGTAGGGGTCTGTAACTGACTGCTTCCGGCATCCCAAGTAGGGACGTCCAGATGGCTGACAGTGGCATGCGCTCTGTAAGTTATAGCGCCAAGGGGGACTTGTCCAGCAAACAAATTGGTTAACTAGGGAGTTTAGAAGAAAACACATTGCAAGCCCTTTTAATAAATAACATGGACTCAGCCAAAGTTGGATTATTCACCAATTGTTGATATAAAGGGGGGACTCTCGATCCTAATTCAATATAAAAAATAAAAAACATGAGTAATAAAAAGGAATTGTTAGTGATATTAGTATCAGATGTGCCTCTTTATGTACAATGTGAGGTATTATTCAAGGGGGGGAGCTTTATCCTGAGATGCACTGTATACTAAACTGTATTTGGTAGAGTGCACCAACACTGTGGTGGTTGAGTAATTCCGGATGAGGGACCTTTTCTTGTCCGTACGTGATCTTAGGGTTTCTTTCTGGTCACGAAGCCCTTTTAGAGCAAGGAAGATAAGAAGGTCTCAAGAAGGTTGGTGGTGGATTCATTGGGGCTTAAAAGATTTTAAAACGTTTGTTATTCTATGAAAAACTGTAATGAGTAGTGATAAAGGATTATTCTTTAATCATTATCAGCATTCAAGCCAGACGTGAGGATACCGGAGCACCTATTGGTGATACACTTCTGCCTGACTGTGAAGCACTAGCAATAAGCCTAGTATCAGTACTATTATCTTTGAATCTAGGGATTGGACTTCGTTTGATCGTTTTTACTAGATCATTTTTTGATCGATTGAGGGAAGTACTGAAATGTTATGCGTTGTATTGTAGGTAGGAATGGGCCCGCAGAAGAAAGGGTTATTACCCTTGAAATGTTAACGTGATCCCTCTTTGACCTTTGTGCATATTATTGTGTTATTTTTCTTATCTTTTTTCACCTTATTTTTCGTTATTCATTTGTCCTTCCTGTTCACGGTTTGTAGCCACTGTTACTCTGATGCTACATTGCACAGATTTCCACTTTATTCTCTCTTTATGAGGGAAATATACTATTTTGACGTATTTGTATTGATTTAAGTATGTTTTGACGTGGCGGATTGCCATTTGTTCAATTAATATTATCAGGGGGCGGGGGCGACTGTGTCACAATTTTGTGCCTTTAGTTCAAAATCTCCCGCAGCCACCACAAAAAATGTTTTGGAGTAATCAGCATCAGGTATTAAAAACAAGTAATCTGGAGTAGTATGGATATAAATCTTCAACTCCTCAGTAATTGGTAGCCCCCAGTAAAACCTATGGGACTTGTACCACCGTACCTACACAGAAATATTGCAACCGCCCTATACAACCGACAGAAGTAGGGTACACTGTGATTGTTGATTATGTCAATTGAACGCTCCTATTAATATGCCTGTAAAGTGGATTCCTGTTTCAGAGAAAGAGAGATCCGCCGGAATGAAAATGATTGGACTAAAATCTTCCCCATAACACAGGGAAAGCTGCTGTATGTAGCGCACTTCCCCTTTACCCCTGGAAGAGGTGTGGCTTCGGTGTGGGTGTGGGGTGTGTAATGCCCAATACTGTGGTGGCCAAGGGGAGATCTGACGTGCAGGACTGCGAGTATGTGAGTATGTATCTTCACTGGTTATAATCCAGTTTTTAAAGGCACTATGTGATATAAGCATAGCTTGGATTTATTAACCCTCTGGGTTTAATTTCACATGACATTAGTTATGCATAGCTAGGGACCTTGCTATAGAGGACTTACCTTGACGGGTGGTAGCAGGCATTCCAGACATTATTGATACAAATTATGTAAAACAAAAGTTCTTGTATAATAGTTTTGACACTTTTATATATTAATATATAATAGATATTAATAATAGATCTATAGAGATATATATATATATGTATATAATATTTATTCCCCATGATTGCTATCCCAGAGGGAGGACGCAGGGATCACTTTCTGTTCACATTTGTTATGGCCACATCCCTCGCCAGGCTGCATTGCTCCTTACATGGAGAGCGCAGCGATTATATACCCCATTGCAGGACACAAAAGAATTACACATGGTTAAGAAACGATTGTTACTCAGGTGACCAAAGATAATCACACCACATATAAGTAAGTCCACCAATCCCAGCCCACACACGGCATACCCACCAGCCCTCCGTCACCCCACCTGCGAACACCAGTCCCCAAAGTACTAAAAGGGGGCCCTTGGCACCAACCACCCTGGCGTCCACAAGGAACTTCCCACCAATGTGTGTACAGCGCTGCCATAAAGTGTAGAGTGGGGAACCTGCGGGTGATCCCCACAACAGATAAGGTATGGAAACCCACAAGGTGCAACTCCACTTTTAGTTGCAGGATCCATGGGGCGGTCCACAGCAGCGAAATCAACGGCGATGCAATCACCAAGCCGAACAACAGGAAACAGTGGTAAGAAAAAAGCAGTGCCTGCTGTGGAAAAAACAGGGCGGTTGCGTGTGTTGTGTGGCTTGTCTGATCTCTAATGGAATAAAGTGTTTTCTTTTGCTGACCGTGAGCCTCTCTGTTTTTCCAGGCAGTTTCACGGCCTTTTTTTTCTTCACCCATTCTGTTGTCTGGTCCCCAGACCACTGAGGACAGATGCAGCCGCGATTGTCTGTGTCCCTGTGATCTGGTTCTACAGGGGGCGTGTCCCTGTCTATGGCCGTCCCTGCAGACAACCATAGCTACCACAGGATGAGGTCAAAGCCTAATTGGCGATATGGGCCTAGTGCAGGTGCCACAGGACACCTGACACATTACTCTATACCCCTTCCTTGTCACAGCTCGACTGGCACGGTTTCTCAGCGCTCCAAATGTATCTTCTGAGAGAGAGGGGAATACGGGGAGCTCTATTGTGAGCTCTGTCGCGCCATTGATTCCAGCCCGCGGCACTGCATTACTGGGGCTGTAGTCCCCGCAGAGGCCCTCTCTGGCAAGGTGGCATTCACGCGCCTAGTCCTGCCATGGACAGCATCTTGCACATGCGCAATCGCCATCCAAGATGGTGGCGCCCTGCAAAGGGAGCCACCGGTAAGTCTTGGCGATGGCACTCGCATTTGCGACGTTCTCCGCGAGCGGCACACCCCTCCGCTGGCACCCCGCAACAGGGTACAGGGGAATGGAAGGGGACCCAGGGGGGGGAAACCAAGCTTACAGCTAATTCCACAGCATATATGCAATAGGGACTAAAGCATCACCTAGCTGCGGGCAAGAACACAGGGATGAACAGCTAGCCAACTTCTTCCAGACATTTCAGGCTCGCCCGTCTCTTTCTTTCCCAACATACAAAACTAGTTTGGTAGAGTTATATATGATTTCTAACTTTTCTCTCAAGATGACAGAAATGAATGGTTCCATTGGGATTTACTGTATGGTCTTGACTGAGACGCGCTTAGAAAAGGAAAAAAGAAGAAACAAGTTCATGTTAAATAGTAAGTATGGTTTCTACCCCCTGGTAGGTAATGAGGGATAATCTGGACTAAAGTACTCAAGGCAAATTTAGATTTCTTTACACAGATATTATTATAAACCATGCCTATATTATTCATCTTGATGTATAGAAGCAGTAATATCTTCTGGACATTTCTGTGATTTGTTTTCCAGTACAGATTGAGAACTTATACCATTGATTGGGGCTACTTTTTTTTAAAAAAAATCCATTTTTAAACTGTTTTATGACATTTGTAAGTCGAGATCCAGAATTGTTCCCTGTTCACACGAGAAGCTCTGGGGTTAAATAGGCTCATGAAGCAAGCAATGCAGTACCTACCAAAAAGCATGGTTCAAATGGGCTGAACCTGACAAAAACCAGCAGGGA
Source organism: Ascaphus truei (assembly GCA_036426205.1). Classification (NCBI taxonomy): domain Eukaryota; kingdom Metazoa; phylum Chordata; class Amphibia; order Anura; family Ascaphidae; genus Ascaphus; species Ascaphus truei. Next base: position 128,448 of record WSYH01000314.1, read on the forward strand.
TTGTAGGGTCCAGCAGCCTTTGCCAAAAACATATACATAGTAGATGAGGTTGAAAAAAAGACGTACGCCATCAAGTTAACTTGCTAAATTTAGACAATACAGATACTTGATCCTATATTATACTTACCTTATGATCACAGTTAGGAAGGCAACCGAAAAACCCCAGTGTAATATCATCAATGATATCTTCATAAGGGGAAACATAAATTCCTTGGAACGTTTTATTAAACGTATTAAAAGGAGATCAGAAGGGCTAGACAGCAGACAATATCACTGGGGAAGAGAATAGTGAAAAGATCTTACTAATTCTTTGTGAAGGGGACCTTTTTCAGCTACTGATGGTCTTGTAGTCACAGCAACTGATGAGCACGGAGGACCGACCTCTTTTCCCCCTCCCAACAAATGTCAGCCTGGAGAAGTTGCTAACTGACTGCATCTGTAATTACAGTGACGTTACAAACTTTGGCAGCCTCTAGAAACAACCCAGGCCAACATCTCTGCCATTATTTGACCTTAATTATATTCCTGAAATAATGAATGTTATCTTGGCACATATGGAGGGCTGGAGTATATGTGCGCCATGTATAGCGTTACATGGTTTTTCTGAAGAGCTAACTACGTACCGTGAAATGGATGCCTTTGACCTCTGTGGGAATGCTGTTCTGTGAAGATACATGACAATCATAAAGCCGGGGTATAATGAAAACTTCAATCACGGTGCCCTAACCACATGCTCTGGGTAGGCTGGAAAATAGGATGGGACATGAGTAATAATCTACATACAGGAACTTTTACGTTGTGTTCAACGCTCGTGTCCCTCTTAGGGGATTGCATCCAAATTGTACCCCAGGGATCTGTGGAAGGAAATATGTTCAGGTCAGCAATAGAAAATCATCTACTCCTTACGTCAAATCAAACATACCAGAGTTTGAGACTATTGAAAAGCAGCGTGTTGTTTTTGCTCGGTCCCAAAGGACTATACATATTAGCTGGGTTTTTATAAATCCCGATAACATGCTGTTGGAAAATAATGAAAAAAAGGTACCTGCTGCACACCTATCTAAACAGAAAAAAGGGGTTGATACAATGACGGTGCTCCTTGCGGGAAGATGATGGCTGCGCATACCCCAGGAAACATGTAGAAGGAAGAAATCGCAGAGCACCGACGGATTCTCTCATCTTGATTATTAAGCCAAAAAACAAACAACGTTTCAACCTAGTGGTCTTTCTCAAGTGAGATTGTGGCATTTTGGCTTTACTAAATCATAATTAGAAACGCCGTCAGGCTCTGCGATTTCCTTTTGTATGGTAAAAATAACCCAGTACTTTTTCATTCATTGAAAGTACTGAAGGACTTCGAGGTTGCCAATTTTGGGAGTTGCTATAAATCTGCATCATCAATGGACATGATACAAATTGGTGTTGCTATATCAGAAGCTCAGTTCCAGCATCATGACAACTGGGCAGCATGATGGATAATGAAAGGAAAGTTGTGTGTTGTAACATTTATTTTATTTTATAGAGGTGTTGTAATATGTAGTATGTTTCTCAAATAAAGGCTTAAAACCCAACGCACAATTGTACAGGCAATTTATAATGCCGGGGTTATTATTCATTGCGTTGTTTTTCTGCTCTCAGATACAAGTTGCACAAGCTTTTCTCCTGCAGCGGGTTTCTCCCACTTGTCCTCTCCATAGTACAGATGCGGGGGGAGCTCAGCATGAACCATTAGCCAATTGAATTATCAGCATATTTAATCATTTTCATCCACAGGTGCATTCATAATCACTTTTATCTGCTACATTAACCATTTTAATGCTGGTTAGCACTCTGCAAACGTTGCTTCACAAAACATGTGGGATATCTGCAGCACATGAATGCTCGTAGGATATGCAAATGATGGAAAGAAAATCAGAACTTCTGTAAAGATCAGGAAAAGCCCTGTTCCCGTACACATGTTAAAGGTCCGGTCCCACTTCTTAAAACATGGTTTGGGGTAGAGTTGGGCAATGTTACATGTATTGTATAAATGTATACCCTGTTCACTTATGTAAGTATTTGTAACCAGTATTTGTCATTTAACTCTGTGCCCAGGCATACTGAAAACGAGAGGTAACTCTCAAGTATTACTTCCGGTAAATATTTTATAAATAAATAAAATAAATGTATTGTTACTGATTATCACCCCTGGAGCTGGACCCCTCCCCGCATTCCTAATACCACACCAACACTTTGGGAGGAAAAGCGGTCCTGGCTTTATTATAACAAACAACCATTAAACACCAACATGATAACATGGGACTTTCCAGTAGTGGCTACTGTTCTGGAGAGATGAGGAGCAATCCAGCAGATTGCAAAAAAAAAAACAATACAAACACATTTTTTAATTTAATATATGCAGCCTTATTGAAAATGAATTACCTAGCTGTCGATCGATTAGGTCTCTCCATGATTGATCAGCACAGATCCTGTTTCTAGGGCAGGGGTGTGTCAACTGAGGGGCGCCAGATTCTCTGGGGGGGGGGTGGCTGGCGGCAGTACAGGGCCCGCGCTTTCTCGAAGGGCGTTTAAATTAAATGCCGGGGGAGCAGCGAAGGCCTCCGGTACTCTCTCTTACCTCGGCTTCAGACGGCTTCTGCGAGAGGCGTCGCATTGGCAATCGTAACGTCAGAACCAAGGAAGGAGGGGGGCGCGAGGTAGGGAGGGATAGCTGGAGGTGGCGCAGGGAAAAAAAAATGCGCACCCCTGTTCTAGGTTCACTAAATGGCTGCTCTCAGTTTCAAACAATCCTTTAGTCAGTGTAACTCAGCAGCTACAATGTATTCTTATATTACTAAGGTAAACAATATCTATGTTACAGTTGTAGCTCAAAAAGCTGGGAATATTGGCACAACAATGATCCACACAGGAATGTGTTACAAAGATCTTGCACTGCTTGGGAGGTGGGATAAAGCTGTTAAGAAATCAAAGATGCAAAAATGCATTAAGAGTTGTAATAAAAAAAAAAGTAGTATTGTTTATCTAATAATACAGAACAGATTTATTTAAAAAAAAAACAACACATGTAAGATATTGCTAGGATTGCTCCTTAAACTTAAAAAAAAAAATAAAAGTAGAGGTATTGCTAACTTGTAGACGGTCACAACTGGAGCTCTTGAAACACTCTTGTAACTTGGCACTGATTAATGAGCTTTGGAATTGCAGAAAATATTTTCTCTTCAGTTAGGCGTGATCCCCGAACCAAAGCCGGGCAGATGTAAAGCTGTGAGCATCGCCAACTATCATTTCATTGAAGGGATTAAGTAAGGAGGAAACAGGAGTGGCCAACTCCAGTCTCAAGAGCCACCAACAGGTCAGGTTTTAGGATATCCCTCCTTCAGCACAGGTGGCTCAATCAGCCAATTGAGCCACCTGTGTGAAGTAGGGAAATCCTTAATACCTGGCCTGTTAGTTGCCCTGAGGACGGAGTTGGCCACCCCTGAATTATAGCTCAAATTATTATGGTGGGTGTGCACTTTAACTCGTGTTTGTATTGAAGAAAATTGTGTTTGAATTGTGGTTTTGACTTCTTAAAAAAAATTGTATTCGGTTTTGCCAAAAACTCTGAAGTCTCTTTGTTTTTTAGCAAATGATGGAAAGAGTTCCAAAGTAACAAAGTGAAATAGCCTAATAGTGTACACCTCATTCAAAACAAATGTCAATATAAAATACAGTATAAAACCCAATAAAAAACAAAATATAACTGAAAAACAAAAAATTATTGAAACACAAATAAAAAGCGAACCCCTTATAAGCATGTGCTTGGGGTTCAAAGAACACATCGCGTTATAACGGATCACGTTGAAATCATGTACAATGTTACGCAGTGTACAACTAAAGTATTTAAGATTCCAAATCGTGTGTGTAAGTAAGTATCAAAATACAAAAAATAGGGACTCACCCTTCATCGATTATAAGCTATTCGCATTGAACGGATCCGGTTATCACGGTTGAGCTGCTCTATGTGTGGTCACACAAAGAGGGGCCTGGTGTTCGCTGCGTCTATGTCATTTGTGGTTTTGTGTTCTAAAGAATTGGAACAGCTTTTGAAATTACGGTTGCTTGTATCCGTTTGGATCTCACACGCTTGACGTGTTGCCCATCACAAGTACACAATTGCGTCTTCCGAGTGGTTTTCATTCCTTTCTTCACGGGGGGAATAAGATTTGAAATGCACTTGAATTTCCTAACAAGGGGGCAATGTCCGATGTCCCGCACCCCTTATTTTTCCACTTGTTACAAGTTAACACACGGTTTTGAATAAAGTGGCGTTCAGTTCTGTGACAAGGATTCTTACTAAATGAACTAAGTTGTATCATGTGTGTTGAAACCTATCCCACTTAACAGTTGCACAAACCAGTATCCAACCTCGACTGAGTAAGGCCCAAAAGGTTGAAAAAAGCTTGTCTTGTGAGTAGGTTACTGGCTTCGTGCACTTCTGTAACCCAGGCATGGGTCTGAAAAGCTGTGTAACCTGCGGTCTAAGCTTATAGGGTCGTGTGTAAATGACTGGAGTAAAAGGTGACATTGTGTTTCACATTTCATGTCATTTCCCAAAATCCTTGTTTGCTAGTGGAATCACTGTATTGCTGGGAAATGGTCAGGGTCCGGAGACCGTTCGATGATGTTAATGCTCTAACAAGGTTATTATTTATTTGCTGTAACTATAAAAGAGTACGTGGTGACCTCCACCTAAAATAATTCGCCAAAAAAGATGACCTCGCATTTGCTTCAATCGAAATCCGTTTGTGATCAGAAAACCATCCACGACATTTCACGGTGGTCGTAATGCCAATTCAGCTCAGACACCATTCGCGCCACAAACAACCTTTAAAATGGTTTGGACAGAACTTAAACTTTGGTTCGTTTTTTTTTACCTTCATTGGGAGGACAGGGGAGGAATGTAACTTATTGGAACTTATTGTGATGCGAAGAAGCGTGGTGGATAATTGGAAAAGTATTTTTATAGCCAGATTTGCGGTTTGGGGAGTTATATTATCCCAGTGCTCCCCTGTGTACTTCATTGTCCTTAACAAGTGTCTCACGTGTTACTTATTTAGGTAAGTACTGACAGTTTATCAAAGAACGTTATGATCGCGGCCTTTATTAATTCGGTGGGGGTGAATGGAATAGAGGGCCACCCCGCTTATCTTCGTCTCCCTTATAGTAACTGTACTAGTTATGATGCAATGGCAACAATTGATAAGGCAAACATTTGGGGCTGGCGATCAGCAAACCAGACTCGATTCAGGTCGTCGGTTTGTTTTAGATCTGAGTTGGATTTCTCGGAATTTGGGGTCAGCTTATTTTATAATTGAAGAGGAGTTGGTGGAGAGGGTCCTCGCGGGGTCTGGCGGTAAAGGGCTATTTAAGGTGGGTAAGTAGGGGGGAGGTAAGTGCTTGTCCTTGCCAATCGGGCTCTGGGCTGATAAGCCCAGCGGGGGGGGACAAGTGAGTGGTGCGGGGTTACCTGGACTGACGTTCAGGTGCCCACCTCGCGAGCAAAAACGAGGATATCGCGTACGTCACGGGATTTATGGATCACGCGGTTCAAGTCCGTCGAAACCCTCACCACCACCGTCTAAACCATCCCTTAATTAGTGAGCACGCTGGCAGGGATGGCCGGGAGTAACTCAGTTTTTAATAAACCAAATCCGTGCCTTTAATACTTTCTTCCCCAGATCGAGCCTGTCGTTCTTGTTATGGTTTGTGTGAGGTACCGGTTACGAGTGGAGGGGAGTCCCTCACAGCCTCCCTGGTCAGGCTAATCACACTGCAATAATCAGAGAGTAACGCATTATACATTAGAAGTACAAAGAAGATCTTCTAAAATGGTGCATAGTCTGCATCAGAAATACTCAGAAGAGTAAAATCACTCAACATGTAGAGGTTGGGGTAGAGAACAGGGATATAAGGGCACAATTTTTAAACACACCAACAGGCTACAGAAGGGAAGCATATTTCAGTGAATCTAGTATAAAATTAAAAAAGTTATCCAAAAACTCAAAGCAACCTCCAGACAATCTTCCCCAATTAACTGCAAAGCCTTTAACGTTTCCACAGCTCAATGTTTTCCATCCGAGCGTTTTAGTTATTTCCTCTTACAGGACGCTTGCGAGGCTCTTAAATGCATTAAATACACATTGGGCTGAAGGAGTCGTCTCAGTGAGTAAGACACTGGCTCTGAACAATGACACTGAGTTTGGACGTAGCGGAGTCTAGTTCAAATCCCAGGATCTTTGGCGAGTCACTTTATCTCCCTGTGCCTCAGCGCCAAAATTGATGTGAGAACCTATTGGCTGGACTCATGCCTGCAAAACGTAGCTACAATTTGTGCTATACAACAAAACAATTATATATTTTGTAGTATTTTCTCATGATCTCTCAATAGGAAAAAACACCCGACCTCTAACCCGTACCAACGATTTCAGCATCTCCCAGTCTAACCCCCGCCACCATACACCCCTGTTACATCCATCAATCCACAACAATTCTCTCCATCACCAAAACGCTAACATCTATCTCCCTCGGAAATTCCGACAGCAAGAACCCTAAATTCGGTAATGATCTCATCCTCATCCCGCCCTTCTAACCACCCTCCTCCCCCTCTCAAAGCCTATCACCGAAACGCCACCCTAACGACAATCACCCCTCCCCTCCCCAACACAATCCCACTCTAATACCCAGACAAACCCTATAACTAACTTTTCTCCATCCGTATCGTCATCCTCTTAGCCTCTCCAAAACACACAAACCCTCACTGAAAATCCACAAGAATCACCCCTCATCCGTAAACATCCTCGCTCCCATCCTCAAACTACCCACACTTCCAAAAAAATATCTACACCCCCCAACTCACATCGAACCCAAAGCAACCATCTTCCATACACATATTATATCAAAGCTCATCCACCAAATATCCTCTAAAATTTCCGCTACCACACACAGCATCTACAGTCCTGCTACCCGCCACGGACAACTATTTGCTCCACTCTGCCGCCAACTACAAACTGATATTTCCACCCGTCCTCCACGCCGCCACTCAACTTCCTCACATTGCTCGCCACAACCCACCCCCCACAAGAAAGTACACACCCCATTATTGTCTCCCCAGCCATCTCCCCACCCCCCCACAAGACATCAAACGGACTCAATTTCCGAATTGACTAAACCCCTACATACCCAACACCGACTACTAACATTTAATCGCCCACCTCTATCTTACCCACAACAACTCCCACCGGTAATCACTACAACCCTCGTAATCACCTCTTACACTCCAAAACCACACTGATCGACAGCCCCCAAACTACCAATAACCCTTCCCTCACAATCATATACCCCAAAGTTCCACTTATCAGGCTATCTAAAAATCCTCTTCCCGTCCAACTCCAAAATAAAACAAAATGATCCCCAACACCCCCGTCACACTTCCACATCTAAATTTTAGCTTCTAACGAACCCGTAATCTAACAACTTTTCCTCAGTTAAACACTCTTTTCTATCATACAGTACATCACATTCAAACCAATAACCATAAACAAAAATTCCCACCGGACTCACACCCCCTAACCCTAACAATCCGCGCCTATCTACCTTTATGCACAAAACCACTAACACTACACACCCTCACCACCCACGATTAAGCATCATCCTACTCTCTAGACACAACTCCAAACCCAAACATTAATCCTCTACATAATTCACTATCACCCCAACCCCCAATACATCACCACCTCAATCCCTTCTCATCCCCCAGATTATAGAACAAACAACCACCCTCCAAGCCGCTCCAACACTCCTCCCCCTAACTACCCACACTTACCAGGATTACTCATAACCTAAACACCCAACAATCCCACACATACGCAACATCCCATTTTCAAGACCCCAGACTCAACACCACAGCAACCGAACAACTCTTCCACAAGCGCCCATCTCCTACTGCACCCCCAAGTAGCATTCACCGACATCACCCGATAACCCACCTTCCTTTACCTATCACCTTCATTCCCAACACCTCACGCCACTCAACCCCCACCAAACATAATAACCAACCTTACCCCTCTCCATCCCAATCCCACATGCGACGACCACCATACCCAACGATCACCCCCCATATTACCAAAATCCACCAAGCTTAACCTCAACAACCTCACCACCTCCCTCCCATCAAAACGCACTTTATCAGCCCCCACACCGCGTGATGAACATAAATCCACCGGCCCCCCCCTCAAATCCTTACCCAACGTGAATTATGACTCCCCCAACCAACCACCCTCATGACCCTATCTTCACCAACTATAACCAGCTACCTCCCCTAATACCTTCTTATAACTAACTTTTCACTAACTAAGCCCCAACCCCTTTTATCCTTCCCACACTCCCCCACTCACCTCAACTAACCCCCAAATCTAACATCCTAATCTCACCAATTAATAGCCATTGACAACCAGTTTCCGGACCCACGATCCCATCTATACTTTCACGGTCAACGTTCCTTTCCGGACATACCTTACACTACCCTCCATCGAGCTCCAAAACACTAAACCCTAAAATCCCACAACGCCTTTGACCACATATAAGCCTCCGACCCCCCCCAACAACACCCTCCAGCTGTATATAAATTCATCAACTCCAACTACCCCACCACTCCACCAATTAACCCCCCGTATACTCACAAAACACCCCATCCCAAATGCACCCACACAGAACTAACCTAACTCCTTTACTCCTCACCCTCCCCAACGCTTCTCCCCAACACTCGATTCCACCCTAGCCAACTCCTACATAAACCCACCCTCACCGTAAACTCGCCAAAGACTATACCAAACAACAATAATCCTATAACTAACACCACCACCTCTATAATACAGACTACACCATAGCCAGCGACCCCGAACCAACTACTCACGCCGCTAACTCATCCCCACCCCCTCCCTATCCACTTTCCTCCCCTCCTCTCTGCAATGAACCACGATTCCCAATTTACCGGTCCACATCCTGCCCCCCTCCTCCCCTCCAATTTCTCCCCATACATCCCAACACTTGCGCTATCATCCTACCATTTCCGACATTGCAAGCCCCCCACACACCCACCCCTATCTCCAGCACAACCCCCTTCCCATCTATACCATCCCCACCTAACGGACATACTCCCCTAGAATCCCATTATATACCCCAACCCGCCACCCTATCTCTTACCCCCTCTAACTAAACCCCCTTCCATCAAATTAACTCTAAAAAATACCTCCCTCCCAAATCATTAAACATCCGGTTTCCAATACCTGATGCCCTTTAGACATCGTCCTCCCCATCCAATCTCCCCCTACTCTTTATAACGCCATCTTCATTCTACTACTAACTTCTTCTTCCTCACTATTCCACTCACCCTGTAGGCCCCGCTATTTACATTGTATATTCCAGCAACAGTCCCCCTTCTAGTAAAAACTACACAATCCCCACTTCTCTAAACTCCCTCTTCCGTCTAAACACACCCAAACCACACCCCCATACTTGGTCATCAGACCCCTCGACATTCGCTCCCCCTTCTGCATAACCATGATCTTTCCAAACAACCCATTACTAACTGGCCTGTCGTAATATCAACCCCTCCAAAAAGTTTATCCACCACCTCGCAAGACCTCATCCCAAACCCCACCTCAACGTCTCAATTTACAGCTTCAACCTCTCCCACCCCACCCCCACTGCACCCATTCACATCTATACAATACAACCGCTCCACCCAAATATAAACTCTTACATAATAACGAATTAAGGAATCACGTATACCATCATTACACCGCCTTCAAAACTTCAACCAACTTATATCTCCCCTTTTTTCCATATTTTCCCATCAACTCGAGATCTCTCTCTAAAAAGTTTTAGGATTTTTTAACTGCGCCTACACTATAACCATACCAGCAGAGACTCCTCATGCCTTTAAAAACTCTCCACCCCGATCGATCTCCCATAACCCACGCCTCAGCCTTACTAACCTCTAAACGGGCGCGTTTCCGCGTGGGCGCGTTATTTTTCACAAGATTCCCAAGCATCGAAAGGGTGGGTGAAATATCCAATGTACATGGTCATTCTCATTTTTCCAAACCTGCGTATTGAAAAACAATATTTGTGTGGCATGCACAATTGACTAATGTAACCACAACATTTTCAAAGGGGACTAGGGAAATAGTTAAGTCTTGGCAAAGTGAAGGCATTCATTATCCAAGGGCTTATTTATCGAAAGTGTAACCAGAATGGTAACTACCCTGAGGGGGATCAAGTTTATGAGATAGGAAGACCACCTAGGCCTCAGAGTCAATGGCCTTTTTTCACAGGCTCCGTGGCGCTTTTGCTTTATGTGGTTTTGGTGCATGTTTGAGGTTCAAAAAAGCCTTTGGGAAAGTATGTATGCATAGGACTATTCCATAGTTATGATTGAGCTAAAATAGCAGGGTTTGGACGTTGAGGGAGGATGAGAGGTTTGGATTGTGGAAGCCTAATTCCCATCTGAAAATGGTCTCCCTATAATTCTATAACACGCAAACATGGCATTTTGCTTTAACTTTGTGGTGAAAGATATTCAAAAGAATCCACAAATAAGCTCTGTCTCGCTAGCAAAAATTCCTAATCTTGCAAGCCACAAACCCACCGTCAGACATTGCATTTCTGTGAGAGATATTAATAAAAATGGCAGGAGTACCTATCATTTTAATTTTTATTAACAGAGACGGAACAAAGGTGTTCACGGCCATATTTAAAGTGGGATTAGTGAGGAAGTGAATAACCAAACATTTGAGTGAATAAGATGATATAAATATACAATTAATCAGGGGAGCCAACCTTCGAGCTGCGGCCACACCGGCATGCTCCCCTCATCCTTTCGGCGCCACACGCTCACCTTGTTTGTGGCGGTTTTGTCAAATAGACATCCAAGAGTCAAGTGATGTGTCGGACACTGACCCCGTTGCCATGGCGAGGGACGTGACGTGAATATATCGCAGGACAACGTTGCATAATTTGACGCTGGTGTTGTCCATGGACAACAGCCATCTTGCAGCATCACTGCAGAAACCGGTAAGTGAATCTGTCTTTCAATCAACCGTACGAGTGGGTAAACACAGGCCGAAAATGACCGCTGATTGGAGGGGAATACAGCAGACGCACCACGATAAAACGGCTCAGTAAGAAAATCGTTGAATCAACGGCCAGCATGATTTGACAGGAGAATGAAACAGGGAGAGACACATGAGCAGACATAGGGAGCTTGGCGTTTTGGCCACCAAAGCAACCCGGCTCACCACGCAAACCTACCTGGGCCCCTCCTAACCTAGGGGTAGCCCCTTGGCACATGCGTAGGTGAATGTATAATTTCCGGACATGGTAGATCTCCCTATAGGCTAGGATGCTGCAAAGTGACAATATACATTGAAAGACAGAACAAACATATTTCAATAGAAGTAGTAGTAAAAAAAACCAATACCATACTGCTCATGTTTTTTCAATATCGTTCACTATAATCTTCTTATCCAGAATCGTGGAGCAGGAAAGTGTATATAAGGAGGATGGGAAAGGGGAGAAGAAGGCATTCCGGTTCAGATCCTGTCTCATGGACGCGAATGTGCCAGCAAGGTAAATTTCATTTCTATTTGCTGTGTTCCACATGTTTAGCAATTTCAAATGGTACCAGTTATGTGTACACAGTTTTGTTATACAGTTTTTACTAGTCAATTTCTGGTGGTTGTTTTTATGAGAATACAGGCTGCAGTTGGCTTAAGCATTAGCCAGAATTTATACAAACAGGAATGATATGTTAATAACATATCATAATTACCACCACCTACAGTTCAGTTAGGGAGGTGATATAATTATGGCTATGTACTTATGTGCAAGCCCGCCGTTTCACTGTGCAATATAGCAAGAAAGTAGGACGCCGGAAAGACTGAAACATTTCACGCTCCGGGGCCCCCTTCTCGCCACGAGTAAGATATGGGAACCTCCGAGGGAGCTTGCCGGTACTCGCTCGCGCTGGGCTGGTTGGCGGACTATCCCAAATGGCGGTTTGAAAATATCAACCGTCGTCCCAAATGGAAACTTGTGACAGTTATCCCCTGCAGCTTCCTATTTGACCCAAGTACAAGCCGGGACCTTTTAAAGAAACATGCAAGCAGATAGACTGACAATGGCACCCACTTCCGTATACGGTAGGTATTTAGTATCGCGGAAGTACGCGCTCAGCAGGGTGACCCGAGCTTAAGTAAGTGTGCTTCAGGCCCCTGCGTCATCTATTGTTAAAAAATAACAGGTTCCTGCTTTCTTTAACTTAAAGTTATGGGGGCAAAACTGCAGGGTTGAGGATCTTTAAGGTTGGTTCAATCATATTGATGGTGCGTGACGCTACGCCGTGACCGCGCGGCAGTAGTTATTAGTAGTTATGTCGCAGTGTTTATGGGGTAGTTAGTCAGCATTCTATTAATGGGGCAGCACATGCGCAAAGGAAGGAGGGAGAGTGGAACCGGCGCGAGGGTAGAGGAGGGAGAAGAAGATGAGTTATGAGAAGAAATTTGCGCCGACTACCGCAAGCTGGAAATTTTAAGTATATATGTTATATGTTGTTACGGGGTGTGTGTGTGATGTGGTGTGTGTGCGGGGGGGGGGGAGGGGGGGAGGGGAGATGGGGGGAGGGGAGGGGGGGGGAGAGGGGGGGAGGGGGTAGAGGGGGGAGGGGGGGGGGGTAGTAGAGGGAGGACGGTGGGGAGGAAAAAAGGGACAGAAAGGAGGGAGGGAGGGGGGGAGGGGAGGGAACAAGGGCAGGGACACACACACGACAGACACACACACAGAGAGGACGACAGGACAGACAGAGGGGTGGGGGCCGACTACACCACACCCACCACACACAGCACACACGACACACACCACACACACAGCAACCTCACACTACCCACACACGACACAGCACACACACACACACACAGACGCGGGAACATGAGCAGGCCTACACACACACAAAAGGCCCACACCACACACACACACACACACATACACACACACACACACACACACACACACACACACACACACACATATACTTACACATACATACACACACATACATACACACACATACATACACACACATACATACACACACATACATTCACACACACATATATACACATACACACACATATACTTACACATACATACACACACATACAGTCATACACTCGCGCACAGTATACACACAAAACGTTTGCGGCACAAGCCTTCGCACAGGCACGCACGCACGCACATAGTATAAGAGCCCTAACAACGCATATGAGTAGCTCCGCTGGCTGACACTATACATCACATATGCACTGATCTTGGCCCCTTGCAGACGCACTTACCAGAACACCCTCCTACTGTCTCTGTACGTTCTCTCTACTTCCCACTTAGACTGTAAGCTCTTTAGGGCAGGGACTCCTTTCCCTAATGTTATTTTTATGCCTCAAGCGCATATTCCTTCTGTGTCCCGTGTGTGACTGCTGTAAAGCTCTATGTACATGGATGGTGCTATATAGATGAACATATACATACCTCTTGCAGAGAGAAAGAAGCGGTTACTAGTTATATAAAGATTTACAGTTGAACCTGTGCTCTGAACATTAACCAGTTCCGCACCCGGCATTTAATCCATTCAATTACTTCAAGAAACAAAATCCATTGTGTTTTTGTTAACAGAATGGAGTTTGCATTATACTACTTTAATTAAAGCAGTCTATTACACATGTCACTCAGTGCATCCCCCCACATACCCTGAGGGGGTGGAAAACGCATACTGTGGTAATACACAATGAAAAGAATTCATATGGGAAACAATACCATAAATCAGACCAGAGCCTAATTAACCTAAATTGAAGGAGCCAATGTATTTGTGCAGGTAATTTGCAGCTACGTCTTTCTCCACCTCGATTTGAATAAGGCCAATCGCGCTGTTACTTGGACAGGAATGTTGGAGGCACAATAAAGTGGAAGTACTCGCTGGCTATCGTGAACGGAAGACAAGTATTTTTTTTTTTTTTTTGCATAATACAGTTTATTTATAGGACTCATTTAAGCAAAAAAAACCCCTCAAACATAGACTCACAATATCAACATTATACCCATGTGTGGGTCTGTGTATCTGGGGAGTGTACATACTGTACAGTATGTACATTTAAAAAATACCACTTGTGGGCACACTCGCATATCTCAGACTGGTCTGCAGCCCTGTCTTTCCCCATTATCGCTTAGCATACTGTTCTTCCACTGCAGTAAGGGATTCTGGGTAATGACAAGCAAATGAGCACACAGTGTCACTTTTTGACTATACAAAAGTGAGAATATCCTAGCATACAGTTTCAGTGTTTCAACTATTGTATCAATTCATTAGTGCGCATGTCTCTGTGTATCAGTGTCGGTTTGTTAATGCAGGTGTGCTCAACTCCAGTCCTCAACAGGTCAGGTTTTCATGATATACCTGCTTAAACCCAAGTGGTTCAATCAGTTCCTGCTTCTACGACTGAGCCCCTGATGAGCCGCCTGTGCTGAAGCAGGGATATCCTAAAAACCTGACCTGTTAGGGGGTTTGAGGACTGGAGTTGAGCCGCCCTGGGTTAATGTATGTGAAACGCCTGTGCATCAGTGTGTGTTTGCCCCCCAGGGTTAATGTATGTGGAACGCCTGTGCATCAGTGTGTGTTTGCCCCCCTGGGTTAATGTATGTGGAACGCCTGTGCATCAGTGTGTGTTTGCCCCCCTGGGTTAATGTATGTGGAACGCCTGTGCATCAGTGTGTGTTTGCCCCCCTGGGTTAATGTATGTGGAACGCCTGTGCATTAGTGTGTGTTTGCTCCCCTGGGTTAATGTATGTGGAACGCCTGTGCATCAGTGTGTGTTTTTGGCCCCCCTGGGTTAATGTATGTGGAACGCCTGTGCATCAGTGTGTGTTTG
>WSYH01000314.1:143774-204391 GCA_036426205.1 Ascaphus truei
CCCCTGGGTTAATGTATGTGGAACGCCTGTGCATCAGTGTGTGTTTGGCCCCCTGGGTTAATGTATGTGGAACGGCTGTGCATCAGTGCGTGTTTGCTCCCTGGGTTAATGTATGTGGAACGCCTGTGCATCAGTGTGTGTTTGCCCCCTTGGGTTAATGTATGTGGAACGGCTGTGCATCAGTGTGTGTTTGCCCCCCTGGGTTAATGTATGTGGAATTGAGGAGAGATATGACATTAGTTATGCATGAGCTTAGGGACCTTGCTATAGAGGACTTACATTGACGTGGTGGTAGCAGGCAGGACATTATTGATCAAAATTATGTAAAACAAAAGTTTCCTTGATAGATAGTTTTGGGACACTATTATATATATTAATATATAATAATATTAATATATATATCTATAATATATATATATATGTATAGTATATTTATTCCCCATGATTGCTATCCCACGAGGGAGAGAGCAGGGAGTCACTTTCTGTTTTCACATTTGATGGCCACATCCCTTCGCAGGCTGCATTTGCTCCTTACAGGAGAAGCGCAGCCGATTATATACCACCATTGCAGGACACAAAAGAATTACACATGGTATAGAACGATTTTACTGCAGGTGACCAAAGATAAATCACACCAATATAGTAAAGCCCACCAATCACCAGCCACACACGGCATCCCCACCAGCCCTCCGTCACCCCACTTGAACACAGTCCCCAAGTACTAAAAGGGGCCCTTGGCACCAACCACCCTGGCGTCCACAAGGAACTTCCCCACCAATGTGTGTACAGCGCTGCCCACTAAAGTGTAGAGTTGGGGAACTGCGGGTGATCCCCCAACAGATAAGGGTATGGAAACCCACAGGTGCAACTCACTGTTTAGTTGCAGGATCCATGGGAGCGGTCACAGCGCGAAAATCAAACGGCGTGCAGATCACCAAGCCGAACAACAGGAAACCAGTGAAGAAAAAACAGGGCAGTGCACTGCTGGAAAAAACAGGAGCGGTTGCGTGGGGTGGCTTTGTCTGATCGTCTAATGGAATAAAGTCGTTTCTTTTGCTTACCGTGAGCCTCCTCTGTTTTTCCAGGCAGTTTCACTGGCCTTTTTTTTTTCACCCATTCTGTTGTTCTGGTCCCAGACCACTGAGGACAGGATGCAGCCGCGATATTTGTCTGTGTCCCTGTGATCTGGTTCTACGGGGCGTGGCCCTTGTCTATGGGCCGGCCTGCAGCAACCAAAGCTACCACAGGAGAGTCAAAGCCTAATTGGCGATATGGGCCTAGTGCAGGTGCCACAGGCACCTGAACATTAACTCTCACCCAATTCCTTGTCACAGCTCGACTGGAACGGTCTTCTCAGCGCTCCAAATGTATCTTCTGGAGAGAGAAGGGGGAATACGGAGCTCTATTTGACTGTCGCGCATTGATTACCAGCCCGCGGCACTGCATTTGGGGCTGTAGTCCCCGCAGAGGCCCTCTCTGGCTTAATGGCTGGCTTCACGCGCCTAGTCCTGCGCATGGACAGCATCTTGCACATGCGCAATCGCATCCAAGATGGTGGCGCCCTGCAAAGGGAGCCACCGGTAGCTCTGGCGATGCACTCGCATTTGCGAGTTCTCCGCGAGAGAGCACACCCCTCCGCTGGCCACCCCGCACAGGTACAGGGGAATGGAAAGGGGGACCCAGGGGGGGGAACCAAGCTTAAGCTACTTCCAAGCATATTCAATAAGGACCAAAAAGCATCACCTAGCTGGGGCAGACACAGGGATGAACAGTAGCCAAAACTTCTTCCAGACATATCAGGCTCCCCGTCTCTTTCTGCCCAACATACACAAACTAGTTTTGGTAGAGTATATATGATTCCTAATTTTCTTCAAGTATGACAGAAATGAATGGTTCCTGGGATTACTGTATGGTCTTGACTGAGACGCTGCCTAGAAAATGAAAAAGAAGAAACAAGTTCATGTAAATAGTAGGTATGGTTTCTACCCCCTGGTACGGTAATGATGAAATCCTGGACTTAAAGTACTCAAGGCAAATTCTAGATTTTCTTTACACAGATATGATTATAACCATGCCCTATTTATTCATCTTGAGTATACGAAGCAGTAATATCTTCTGAATTTCTGTGTTGTTTTCCAGTACAGATTGAGAACTATTACCATTGTATGTGAGGGCTACTTTTTTTTAAAAAAATTCCATTTAAAACTGTTTTATGACATTTGTAAAGTCGAGATCCATAAAGTGTTCCCTGTCACCACGAACGCTCTGGGGTTATAGGCTCAGTGAAGCAAGCAATTAGCAAGTACCTACCAAAAAGCATGGTCAAATGGTGAACATGACAAAAACCAGCAGGGATGTAGGGTCCAGCAGCTTTGCCAAAACATATTACATGTAGATGAGGTTGAAAAAAGACGTACGCCATCAAGTTAACATTGCTAAATTTAGACAATACAGATACTTGATCCTATATCTATACTTACCTTAATGATCACAGAGGAAGGCAAACGAAAAACCCCAGTGTCATATCATCCAATGATATCTTCATAGGGGAAACATAAATTCCTCCTGGAACGTTTTATTAAACGTATTAAAAAGGAGATCAAGCAGGGGCTAGACAGCAGACAATATCACTGGGGAAGAGAATAGTGAAAAAGATCTTACTAATTCTTTGTGAAGGGGGACCTTGTCAGCTACTGATGGTCTTGTAGTCACATGCAACTGATGAGCACGGAGACCGAACTCTTTTCCCCCTCCCTACAAATGATCAGCCTGGGAGATAGGAAGAAGTTGCTAATGACGCATCTGTAATTACAGTGACGTTACAAACTTTGGCAGCCTCTAGAAACAACCCAGGCCAACATCTTGCCATTTTTGACCTGAATTATATCCTGAAATTAAATTGAATGTAATCTCTGGGACATATGGAGGGCTGGAGTATGTTGCCGCATGTATAGAGTTACATGGTTTTTCTGAAGAGCTAACTACGTACCGTGGAAAGGATGATATTGACCTCTGTGGGGGAATGCTGTTCTGAAGATCCATGACATCATAAAGCCCGGGGTATAATGAAAAACTCAATCACGGTGCCCTAACCACATTGCTCTGGGTAGGCTGGAGGAAAATAGGATGGGACATGAGTAATAATCTACATACAGGAACTTTTACGTTGTGTTCAACGCTCGTGGTCCCTCTTAGGGTGATGCATCACGAATGGTAACCCCCAGGGATCTGTGAAGAAATATTGTTCCAGTCAGCCAATAGAGAAATCATCTACTCCTTACGCAAATAAACATACCAGAGTTTGAGAGACTATTTGAAAGAAACAGTTGTTTTTGCTCCTCGGTCCCAAAGAATCTACATATTAGCTGGGTTTTTATAAACCCGATTAACCATGCTGTATGGTCAAAAATAATGAAAACCAAAGGGTACATGCTGCACACCTCTATAAACAGAAAAAAGGGGGGTTGATACAATGACGGTGCTCATTGCGGGAAGATGATGGCCGGCAAAGCAGACCAGGAACTGTCATGTAGAAGGAAGAAATCGCAGAGCACGACGGATCTCTCATTCTGATTTATTAAGCCAAAAAAACAAACAACGGTTTCACCTAGGGTCTTCTCAAGTGAGATGTGGCATTGGACTTTACTAACTCATAATTAGAAAGGCCGTCAGGGCTCTGCGATGTTTCTTCCTTTTGTATGGAAAATAACCCAGTACTTTTTCATCATTGAAAGTACGAAGGGACTTCGAGGTTGCCCCAATTTTGTGAGTGCTATAAATTGCCATCATAAGTGGAATGATACAAATTGGTGTTGCTATATCAGCAGCTCAGTTCAGCATCATGAACAAATGGGCAGCATGATGATAATAAAAGGAAAGTATGTGTGTAACATTATTTTACTATTTATAGAGGTGGTACTAATGTAGTATGTTTCTCAAAAAAGGCTTTAAACCCAACGCACATTGTACAGGCAATTTATACTGCGGGGGTTATTATTCATTCGCGTGTTTTTTGCTCTCAGATACAAGTTTGCACAACTTTTCTCATGCAGCAGGTTTCTTCCCCACTCTGTCTTCTCTCATCGACAGAGAGTGCGGGGAGCTCAGCCATGAAACCAGTCGCAATTGAATTATCAGCATATTTAATCATTATTCATCACAGGTGACATGGTCATAATCACTTTATTCTGCTAAATTGAACCATTTTACTGCTGGTTAGCACTCTGCAACACGTTGCGTTCCACAAAACATGTGGGATATCTGCAGCAATGAATGCTCGTAGGATATGCAAATGATGTAAAGAAAAGAAATCAGAACTTATGTAAGATCAGGAAACAAGCGTGTCCCGTAACAGGTTAAAGTCCGGTCCCATTCTTAAAACTGGTTGGGGTAGAGTTGTTGCAATGTTACATTGTCTCTTGTATATAAATGGATACACTGTTCACTTATGTAACTGTATTTGTAACCAGGTACTATTGTCATTAACTCTGTGCCCGGACATACTGAAAACGAGAGGTAACTCTCAATGTATTACTCATGGATAAAAATTCTTTATAAAAAAATAAAATAAATGTATGTTTACTTGATTACAACCCCTGGAGCTGGACCCCTCCCCGCATTCATAATACCACACCAACACTTCTTGGGAGGAAAAGCGGTCCTGGCTTTATTATAACAAACAAACCATTAACAACCAACATGATAACATGTGACTTCTGTTCCAGTAGTGGCTATTCTCGTTCTGGAGAGATGTTAGAGCAATCAAGCAGATGACAAAAAAAAAAACTACTAAAACAATTGAATTTAATACTATGACAGCCTTTATTGAAAATGAATTACCAGCTGTCGATCGATTAGTTCGCCCATGAGTGATCAAGCACAGATTCCTGTTTCTCAGGGCAGGGGTGTGCAAACTGAGGGGCGCCAGATTCTCTTGGGGGGGGGGTGGCGGCAGTTACAGGGGCCCGCGCTCTTCCCGAAGGCGTTTAAATTAAATGACGGGGGAGCATCGAAACGCGCATCCGGAACTCTCTTACCTCGGCTTAAGACGGCTTCTGGCGAGGCGTCGCAATGGCATCGTAACGCAGAACCAAGGTAAGAGGGGTGCGCGAGGAGGGAGGGATAGCTGGCAGGTGGCGCAGGGAAAAAAAATTGCGCACCACCTGTTCTAGGGTTCACTAAATGGCTGTTAGTTTCAAAACAATCCTTTAGTAGTGTAACTCAGCAGCTACAATGTATTCTTATAGTACTAAGGTACAATATCTATTGTTACAGTTGAGCTCAAAATGCTGGGAATATTGGCAACAAAATGATCAAACCACAGGAATGTGTTACAAAGATCTTGCACTGCTTGGGAGGTGGATAAAGCTGGTATAGAAATCAAAGATGCAAAAATGCATTAAGAGTTGAATAAAAAAAAAAAGTAAGTAGTATGTTTTTATCTAATAATACAGAAACAGATTTATTTAAAAAAAAAACAACACATGTAAGAGATTGCTAGGATTGCTCCTTTAAACTGTAAAAATAAAATGTATGCGGAAAACTTTGTGTAGACGGTCACCAACTGGGAATCTATTGAATAAACTCTTTCTTTGTAACTTGCACTGATTAATGAGAGCTTGGAATTGCCGAAAGATTTTCTCTTCGTTAGGCGTGATCCCCGAACCAAAGCAGGGCAGATTGTAAAAGCTGTGAGCATCGCCACTATCATTTCATTGAGGGATTAGAAAGTAGGATAACGGAGTGGCCAACTCCAGTTCTCAAGAGCCACCACCAGTTCAGGTTTTTTTTAGGATATCCCTCCTTCAGCCACAGGTGGCTCAATCAGCCAATTGAGCCACCTGTGCTGAAGTAGGGAAATCCTTAATACCTGGCCTGTTAGTAGTTGCCTTGAGGGACTGGAGTTGGCCACCCCTTGAATTATAGTCAATCCTTATTATGGGTAGGGCACTTTAACTCGTGTTTTGTTTAGAAAGGGAAAAACGTTGTGTTTGAATGTGGTTTTGCTTCTTAATAAAAAAATTGTATTCCGGTTTTGCCAAAAACTTGAATTTCCTTTGTTTTTAGCAAATGATGGAAAAGAGTTCAAATAAGCAGAAACGTGCTATAATAGCCTAAAGTGTAAAAAAAAATGCATATAAAAGACATATTAAAAACATAAAAACAAAATAATATAACATGAAAAACCTAAAATTATTTGAAAAAACAAAATACAGACGCAACCCCCTTATAACGCTGTGCTTGGGGTCCAACAGATCCCATCGCCGGTTATTAAGGGATCACGTTAGAATCATGACAATGTAGCAGTGTACAATAAAGTAGTTAAGATTCCAATAATCGGTTGTTTGTAAAAGTATCAAAAAAATACAAAAAAAAATAGGGACTCACGCTTACATGCATTATAACGGATTAGCCATTGTTGAACGGATCGCGGGTTTATCACGAGGTTTGAGCTGTATATGGTGGCAACACAAAGAGAGTGGGCCTGGTGGTCGCCTTATATGTCATTTTGTGGTTTTGGTTTAAAGAATTTGGAAACAGCTTTTGAAATGTACGGTTCTGGTATCGGGTTTGATCTCACACGCTTGTGTTGCCCACACACGTACACACATTGCTGCTTCAGTTGTTTCATTCATTTTCAGGGGTTGGAATAAGGATTTGAATGCAACTTGATTCCTTAAAGGGCAATGTCGATGGTCCCGCATACCCTTATTTCGTACACTTTTACTACATTTAACACGGTTTCTGAATAAAGTGGTTCAGTCTGTGACAGGATTCTTAACTAAATGAAACTAGTTGTATATGGGTGGGTTGTTGACTGAAACAGATCCCAGCTTAACATTGCAAACACAGTATAACCAACCTCGCACTGAGTAAGGCCAAAGGTTGAAAAAAAGCTGTCTGTGCGTAGGGTACTGGCTCTGCACTTCTGTAAACCCCAGGCATGTGCTGAAAAGCTGGGTAATACTGCAGGCAAAGGCGTATAGGGTCCTGTGTTTAAAATGGAATGAAAGTAAAAGGTGACATTGTGTTCACCATTTCATGTCATTTCCAGAATCCTTGATTTGCAGTGGAATCACTCGTATGCTGGGCGATAATGGTCAGGGGTTGCAGACCTGTCTGATGCATGTAATGTGCTAACAGTGGTATTTTTATTTGCTGGAACTAAATGAAAAGAGTACGTAGGTGCCCTCCCTTAAAATAATACGTCCAAAAAGTTGTGACCCAGCCATTTGGCTTCAATGAATCCGTTTGTGATCAAGGAAAACCCATCCAGACATTTTCAGGAGGTCGGTAATGCCAATTCAGCTCAGACACCATTCGCGCCCACCAAACCTTTTAAACACTGGTTGGGACCAGAACTTTTAAACTTTGTATGTTTTTTTTTTACCATTTCATGTGGGAGGAAGGGTAGGAATGAAGCTTATGGTAACGTTATGTATGCGGACAATAAGCGTGGAATTGGGAAAAAGTAGTTTTTATTATCGCCAGTGTTGCAGGTTTTGGGGAGTTTTATTCCCAAGTGCTCGCCTGTGTATAATCCTTGTCACGTACAAGTGTATACGTTGTATTATTTGAGGTATAGTACGACAGTTATCAAAGAGTTATTGATAGCGGGCCCCCTTTTTAATCGGTGGGGCGAGTGGGCGGGGTGATGGGATAGAGGGCACCCCGCTTATCTTCGGTCTCCTTTAAGACTGTACGTATGTTATGATGCAATGGCAAATTGATAAAGGGCAAACATTGGGGGGCTGGGCGATCAGCCAAACAGACTCCGATTCCAGAGGTCTGTCGGTTTGTTTAGATATGACGTGCATTTTCGGCTTGTGGGGTCGCTTTATTTTATAAGGTGAAGGAGGAGTTGTGGAGAGGGGTCCTAGCGGGGGTCTGCGGTAAGGGCCTAGTTAAGGGGGGTTAGGGGGGAGTAAGTGTGCTTGTCCTGCCAGAAGGGCTCGGCTGATAACGCCCCAGCGAACGGGGAGGACAAGTGAGTGGGCGGGGTTACCTGGGAAGTGGACTTCGGGGTGGCCCCTCCGACAACGGCGACGGATATCGTCGGTCCGTCTAAGGGATTTATGGGATCAGCGGTTCAGGTCCGTTCTACCCCATCACCCACCACCGTCTAACACATAACTATTAAGTGAGCACGCTGGCAGGGGACTGGCAGTAACTCAATTTTTAATAACCAAATCGTGGCCGTTAATTACCTCCCGATCGGCATGTCGTTATTTGTATGGGTGTTTGTTTTGGGGGGTACCGGGTTACGAGGGAGGGGAGCTCCTCACAGACATCCCTGGTCAAGGGCTAAATCACACTGGCACTAATACAGAGTAACTCGATTATAACAATTAGAAGTACAAAGAATATTTCTAAATGGTGCAAGTCTTCATCTGAAATCCTTCAGAAAGTAAAATCACTCACTCAACATGTAGACGCTTGGGGTGAGGAGAACAGGGATTATAATGGCAACATTTTAAACACACCAACAGGCTACAGCAAGGGAAGCATATTTCATGAAATCTAGTATAATATATTTTAAAAAATGTTATCCTAAAAACTCAAAGCAAACCTTCCAGGACAACTTCCCCAATTACTGCAAAGCCTTTAAGTTTCCACAGCTCAATGTTTTCATCCACGACGTTTTTAGTTTTTTCCTCTTGCAGGACGCTGAGCGAGGCTCTTACATGCATTAAATACACATTGGGCTGAAGGAGTCGTCTCAGTGGTAAAGAATACACTGGCTCTGAAACAATGACACGGTTTGACGTGACGGAAGTCTAGTTCAAATCCCAGGTATCTTTGGGAGTCACTATTATCTCCCTGTGCATCAGGCGCCAAAATTGACTGTGATAACCCTAGTGGCTGTGACTCATGCCTGCAAAGTCTAGTACAATTTGTGCTATTCAACAAAACAATTATATTTGTAGTATTTTCTCATGTATCTCTCCAAAGCACGCCTCAGTCTAAACGGGCGCGTGTATTTTTTCACAAGATTCCCAAGCATCGAAAAGGGTGAAATATCCAAGTCCTTATGTCATTCTCTTTTCAAAGCTAATAAAACAATATTTTGTTTGCATGCAAAATTTACGAATGTAACCACAACATTTTCAAAGGGGACTAGGGAAATAGTTTAAGTCTTTTGGCAAAGCTGAAGGCAATATCCAAGGCATATATCGAGTGTAACCAGAATGGTAACTACCCTGAGGGGAGTAAGTTATGAGATAGAGACCACCTAGGCCTCAGAGTCATGGCTTTTTTCACAGGCTCCGTGGCGCTTTTTATGTGGTTTTTGTGCAGTTTTGAGGTTCAAAAAAGCCATTTGGGAAAGTATGTATGCGCTAGAATATCCAAGTTACTGCTTGAGCTAAATAGCAGGGTTTGGCCGTTTAGGGATGAGGTTTGGATTGTGGAGCTAATTCCCATCTGTAAAATTGTCCCTATAATTCATAAACAACGCAAACATGCATTTGCTTTTACTTGTGGTGAAGATATTCAAAGAATCAACAAAAGCTCTGTTCCTTCTAGCATAAAAGTTCCTATCTTGCACGACACAAACCCACCTACATGAATTTTCTGGAAGTATTAATAAAAATGGCAGTAAGTACCATCATTTTAATTTTTTTAAGCAGAGAGGACACAAAGGTTTCAGAGCCACTTATTAAAGTGGGATTATGTGAGGAAGTGAATAACCAAACATTTGAGTGAATAAGTGATATAAATATACAATGTATATCAGGGGAGCACAAACTTTTGAGGCTGCGGCCACCCCTGCCTGCTCCCCCTCACTTTCGCGGCCCACCTCACCTTGTTTGGCGGTTTTGTCAAATGAAGCCAGAGGTCACGTGATGTGTGCGACACGTGACCCCGTTGCCATGGAGAGGGAACGCGTGCGTCACTTCGCATGACAACTGTGCATAATTTGACGCCTGTGTTGCCATGCATGGCACGCATCTTACCGCACACTGCAGAACCCCGGTAAGTGAATGCTTGTCTTTCAATCAACCGCGGTAAACACAGGCAGAATGCGAGTGGAATACAGCAGAGACACGAAAACGGCTCAGTAAATCTTCGAAACGGCCGCCGACTGGAGAAGGAGAGGGAGAACATGGCAGACATAGGGAGCTGGCGTGCCCCAGACACCGGCTCACCGCAACCTACCTGGGCCCCCTAAACCTATGGGAGCCCTTGGACATGCGTATGTGTATAATCCGACATGGGGATCTCCTCTCTAGGCTAGGATGCTGCAAGTGACAATATACATTGAAGAACAGAAACAAACATATTTCGAAGTAGTAAAAAAAACAATACCAATACTGCATGTTTTTCAATATCTTCACTATATATCTTCCTTTCCAATCGTGGAAGTCGTGTATGCTAGGAGGTATTGGGGAAAGGCCGGTTGCAGTCCTGTCTCAGACGCGAATGTGCACAGAAGTAATATTTTCATTTGCTCTGTTTCACATGTTGCAATTTCAAATGGTACCAGTTATGTGCACAGTTTTATACAGTTGTTTACTAGTCAATTTCTGGGTGTTATTAGAGAATAACAGGCTGCAGTTGTATTAAGCATTGCAGAAATTTATACAAACAGAAATGATATATTAATACTATCAATACCACACCTACAGCTTCAGTAAGGAGGGTATAATTATGCTATGTACTTATAGTGCAGCCCCGTTTTCAGTGTGCAATATAGCCAAGAAAGGAGACGCCGAAGACTGAAACATTTCAGTCCGGGGCCTCGGCTTCACCGACGAAGATAGGAACCCCGTAGGGGGCGCCGGTATCCGCTTCCGGCTGGGCTGTGTGGGGCTATCCAAATGGCGGTTTGAAATATCCCGCGTCCCAAATCGGAAAACGTGTGACATTATCCCCTGCAGCTTCCTATTGGCCCAAGTGACCAGGACCTTTAAACATGAAGAGTGATGTACTGCACACCGCTACGGAGGTAAGTATCTCGCGCAGCAGGTGACCCCGGAGCTTAATTAAGTGTCTTCAGGCCCCTGCGTCAATCTATTGTTAAAAAAATAACAGTTCTGGACTGCTTTAAACTAAAGTTATGGGGGCAACAACCTGCAAGGGTGAGGATTCTTAGGCTGGTTCAATAGTGACGTGTGTGCGTGCGCTACGCCGTGCCCGAGCCGGCCAGTTTTAGTTGGCTGGGGTTAGTCAGCCATTCTATAATGGTGCAGGCAACATGCGCAAGGCAGGGAGCGTGGAACGGCCGACGGGGGAGAAGATGAGTATGAGAAGGAAATTTGCGCCGCTACGCCACTGAAAATTTAAGTATATATGTGTATATGTGTAGGTGTGTGTATGTGTGTTGTGTGTGTGTGTGTGTGGTGTGCGTGTATGTGTATATGGGTGTATGGTATGTGTGTGTTAGGTGTGTATGTGTATATGGTGTATGTGTGTGTGTATATGTATGTACGTGTTAGTAAAAAATGTAATAAGATTTATTTATTGAAAAGTTATTTAAACACACATGACATACACACACCATATACTTACACATACATACTAACACAAACAACTCACAACACACAAAACAACCACACACACAACACACACACAACAAACAACACAACAAACAACACACACACAAAAACAAACACACACACACACACACACACACAACACACACACACACACACACCACACACACACACACACACACACACACACACACACACACACACACACACACACCCCACACACACACACACACACCACACCACACACAACTTAACTACACATACATACCACAGCACATAATACACACACATACATACCCACACATACATACACACAACAACTTCACACACACATATATCACATACACACACATAACTTACACATACATAAACACACACATACAGTCATACACCGCGCACAGTATACAAACAAAACGTTTTGCGGCACAAGCCTTCGCACAGGCCGCACGCACGCACATAGTATATAGAGCCCTAACAACCATATGAGTAGCTCCGCTGGCTGACACTATACATCACATATGAACTGATCTGTGGCCCCTTGCAGACGCACTTACCAGACACCCTCCTACTGTTCTCTGTACGTTCTCTATACTCATCCAATTAGACTGTAAGCTCTTTAGCGGCAGGGACTCCTTTCCTAATGTATGTTTATGCCTCAAGGCATATTCCTTTCTGTGTCCCGTGGTGTGATGTAAAGCTCTATGTACATGATGGTGCTATATAGATGAACATATACATACCTCTTGCAGAGAGAAGAAGCGGTTACATAGTTATAGTAAAGATTTACAGTTGAACCTGTGCCCTGACATTAACCAGTTCCGCCCGCGCATTTAATCTCATTCAATTAATTCAAGAAACAAATCCATTGTGTTTTTGTAACAGAATGGAGTTTGATTATATACTTTAATTTAAAGCAGTCTATTACACATGTCACTCATGCATCCCCCCACATACCCTGAGGGGGTGGAAAACGGTACGTGGTAATAACAGCCAAAAGAATTCATATGGGAAACAATACCATAAATCAGACAGAGCCTAATTAACCCTAAATTGAGAGCCAATGTATTTGTGCAGGTAATTTGCCGCTACGTCTTTCTCACACCTCGATTTGAATAAGGCCAATCGCGCTGTGTACTTGGGACGGAATGTGGAGGCACAATAAAGTGGAAGTACTCGTCCTGGCTATCGTGAAGGAAAGACAGTATTTTTTTTTTTTTGCATAATACAGTTATTTATAGGACTCATTTAAGCAAAAAAAACCCTCAAACATAGACTCACAAATATCAACATTATACCATGTGTGGGGTCTGGTATCTGGGGAGTGTCATACTGTACAGTATGTACATTTAAAAAATACCACTTGTGGGCACACTCGCATATTCAGACTGGCCTGCAGCCCTGTCTTTCCCCATTATCGCTTAGCTATACTGTCTTCCACTGCAGTAGGAGATTCTGGGTGGTGGTAATGACAAGCAAATGAGCACACAGTGCACTTTTTGACTATACAAAAGTGAGAATATCCTAGCATTACAGTTTCAGTGTTTAAACTATGTATCAATTCATTAGTGCGCATGTCTCGTGTATCAGTGTCGGTTTGTTAATGCAGGTGTGCTCAACTCCAGTCCTCAACAGGTCAGGTTTTCATGATATACCTGCTTAAAACCCAGTGGTTCAATCAGTTCCTGCTTCTACGACTGAGCCCCTGATGAGCCTGGGCTGAAGCAGGAGAATCCTAAAAACCTGACCTGGTTAGGGGGTTTGAGGACTGGAGTTGAGCCGCCCTGGGTTAATGTATGTGAACGCTGTGCATTCAGTGTGTGTTTGCCCCCCAGGGTTATGTATGTGGAACGCCTGTTGCTCAGTGTGTGTTTGCCCCCCTGGGTTCTTTATGTGGAACGCTGTGCATTAGTGTGTGTTTTGCTCCCCTGGGTTTTCGATGTGGAAGCCCTGTGCATCAGTGTGTGTTTGCCCCCCTGGTTAAGTATTTGGACGCTGTGCATCAGTGTGTGTTTGCCGCCCCTGGGTTAATGTATGTGGAACGCCTGTGCATCAGTGTGTGTTTGCCCTCCTGGGTTAATGTATGTGGAACGCCTGTGCATTAGTGTGTGTTTGCCCCCCGGGGTTAATGTATGTGGAACGCCTGTGCATCAGTGTGTGTTTGCCCCCCTGGGTTAATGTATGTGAACGCCTGTGCATCAGTGTGTGTTTGGCCCTGGGTTTAATGTATGTGGAACGGCTGTGCATCAGTGGGTTGTTTGCTCCTGGGTTAATGTATGTGGAACGCCTGTGATCAGTGGTGTGTTTGCCCCTTGGGTTAATGTATGTGGAACGGCTGTGCATCAGGTGTGTTTGCCCCCCTGGGTTAATGTATGTGGAATGCCTGTGCATCAGTGTGTGTTTGCCCCCTGGGTTATGTATGTGGAACGCCTGTGCATCAGTGTGTGTTTGCCCCCTGGTTAATGTAGGTGGAGACGCCTGTGGCATCAGTGTGTGTTTGCCCCCCTGGGTTAATGTATGTGGAACGGCTGTGCATCAGTGTGTGTTTGCCCCCCTGGGTTAATGTATGTGGAACGCCTGTGCATCAGTGCGTGTTTGACTGTTAGTACATTTGTGAGGTGGGATTAAAGAGCATCAAGCTCTGGTATTGGGGGAGGAAGCAACTTAAAGTGGCAGAGGGGATCATTGCAAAGCATGTTCCCTGAATAAATCCCTAGTGGTATTAAAGCAGCAGCACGGGTTTCATTTATTGCTTTTTATTTTGTATTTATTGTAGGATTGAAGCAGGGGGTCTCTGGAGCTGAACCGCGTAAATGTAAGCTCTGGGGACTCCCTGTTTCCAGAGATACTTACCTCCATAGGGGGGGTCGGAAACTCTGCAGTCAGGGAATGGTGTGCCTAACAATATGGCGGCTTTTAAAGTCCTGCATCATGAAGCCCTGTAGGAAGCTGTGACATCATCCAGTGCGGCTTCCTATTGGCCCTTGTGACCGGGACATTTAAACTGAAAACAAATACCGGCGCCCACTATGGAGGTCAGTGCCTCTAGAAGCTGGGGGGTTCCACCTGCTTCAACCCTGTAATAAAATAATACATGCAACCTGTATTGCTGCTTTAAACAAGTTTCATATAGTGACATTGTCTTCTGACACCTGAAAAAAAGTTACCTTTTTGGCCTGTTAAGTATTATAACAGCGGGTCCAAAACAAATAATCACAGCCTTCTAAGTATCAAGTTTTCTCCACGCTTAATATGATTAGTAACTTTATACCGCTCAATTACGCCTAAAAGGAAACTCGGAAAAGGATCACAGCGCCTTGATAAAGCGCATTGGCGTGAAAGGCGTAGGTGTGGGCTACCGGCTTTTGTATTTTACTATGATCCATTAAATGTTTTCCTTTTTATACCTATGGGAACGCATCTCTCTAGTTATTATTAAGCCTACATATGGGTAGTGCTCTGCTTTATTTCCTTTTGTATTCCTAGCAAGAGCATATTGATAAAGAAACATTGTCCGGGAGTCCACAAAACGCGTCCCGCACTTTCGCAGCCAAATCAGTGATATATGTGGCCCTTTTGGACCCTTTTCAAATGGGCTGGGGGGGCCCTTTTGGGCACTTTTCAAATGGGCTGGGGGGGTCTCTGGTCTATAGAGAGCTATTTTAATCCAGTTTTAACCAGCTTTTAATGATCTGTAAAATGATAGGCTTAGAATAGACAGTAGTCATTATATTCTGCCAAATAACCTATGTTAGACAAACGAAAATTAAGTGTGTATAAAGCCTGCTTCGGCCCTCCCCTGGCAGAGCGTCTCATTGACTCTTGTGTGTGTGATCATACTCTATGCTGTACAGGCAATAAATGACTCATTATCTAAGAACCCGTGTTTGCTCTTATATATTTGGGTTTGCAAACAACGACACCACAATGGCACAGATCGTGCTTTAATGACTCCTAGCAATTATGTTAAGTAAATGTTATGGTCACCCTGAAACGCATCATAAATTTGCAAATCACAAGCTCTGTGTTTTGAATCTGTACTTTTAAAAGCAGAAGGGAATCTTGTATTATTGTTAAGAATGTCTTTTGCATTTGATATTATATCATGTTCTAGATTGGCCCTTAACATTCCTGTAGCATTATTATTCTACATTTCCTATGTACAGCAGCTCTATGGGAGAGTAACTTGTGTATTTTGTTGAATATCAGTTTGGCTGAATCTGACCAAATGTGGAAAGCACTGAGATTTAGACTAACCAAATGTGTATGTATGAGTCTGTTTTAACAAAACTGTTAGGCCAGCCTGCAGGAGTCTGTGTAGAGATAATAGTGAGAGTTTCACACATGTTGAAGATATATTAGAGTTGCCATTAGAGACATGGAAAGATACATTACATTTCTTTTTTGTAAAGATAAAGCCAAGTAAAAATGTAAGGGCAGGGCTGTCGACAAGGGGAGCTGGAACAACCTGAGAACACCTGCTCCAATTCAAGAAGAAAACACAACCACTAGTGGCTACATACAACCCAGTCATAGAGGGAATGCAAAAAATAATCAAAGATCTGCAACCCATGCTAACAGAGGAAGAATGTAAGAGTGGGGAAAGGGGGAATTGGACAAGTACTCTTGCTACAGTCAAGGTTGTAGATATGGTGCTAGGAGAAAATCGCATAGGAAACAATATCTTGTAGAGAAGAAGAAAAAAGAGCCCCTATAATCAGCACTTAATATCAAGGTAAGTGAATTAATTAAAATGTAGCCTTTATTGGGTAATAATACTAAAATAATGTTGGACAAAGACAAGACGTAAATAAGAACATTGAGACACAAAATAGCTGTACTCTCACAAAGATAAATCCTTTGTTTGTCAGATCCGGATATAAATTCAAGGGGTTGGGGTGGTGACTCCTGGCTAATGTGATGTAGTTTATAGACCCAGGTTAGCCCCTAATGAATGGGTACATTAGTCACAAAGAAACGTTCTCTGCTCCATATGCATAAGGAGCTTATCAAGAGAACTAAACCCCTCGTTGGGGGGAGAGTTAACAGCTAACGTATAAAAAAAGTGCTAAGATAAGTGCACATAAGGAAACATATATAATGGTTTCCCACTAGTAATAATAATAATAATAATAGCATGTTCTTGTGTAGCGCTGCTAGTTTTATATAGCACTTTACAGAGACATTTTGCAGGCACAGGTCCCTGCCCCGTTGAGCTTACAATCTATGTTTTTGGTGCCTGAGGCACAGGGAGATAAAGTGACTTGCCCAAGGTCACAAAGAGCCAACACCAGGAATTGAACCATGTTCCCCTGCTTCACACTCAGTGCCAGTCAGTGTCTTTACTCACTAAGCCGCTCCCTCTCCCAGCATTCCAACGTCCAAATAATAATTCAGTCACAAACTGCAAACTTAATAGTCATGCAGCATCAGTTGTTAAACTGTGTATAGGTTATTGATTGGTGCTTCACAAGTATGTGCTCAATTTCTGAATACAATATATTCAGAGTATAGTTCCAATGTCCAGAATGACTGTATAATTGCAGAAGTCGCCCTATGGAGATTTGGGGACCTAGTGGTGCACACCTGCTACAACAGAGGTTGGTCCCCTGGTAAGGTATTACCTACCCATAGGGTATGACAAATAAGCAAGCAGGCACTGAGAGGGTAAATGCAGAGGGGCTAATGCCCTTTACCTGACAGTGATATCCAGGACAAACTCTCCAGCGTGCAGTCCTCAATGGTAGAGATCAGGATGTGTAGAAGGAAAGGAGCACAGCCTCCGCATCAATAAAGCAAAAATAAATAGGGCAACTCCAGATATAGTAACATTTGTGTTTATTGCACAATCAGCTTAGCGGTAGAAAAGTAGGAAACGCACCAACGCATTTCATCCAATAGGACTTTATCAAGGTGTCTTTGGTGCAGGGCCAGTGTTGAAATGTGAATGCACAATAGCACACTGTATTGTAACACACTGTATACCATATAGATTTTAGACCTCCAGATTAGGAGATTAGGTGGACTAAATATAAGGTGTAAAAATGAATCCTTTGTTTAGCCCCTGAGGGGACAGAGTGCCCAGTGTGTAAATCCATTTAGACTTGCGTTGTAATAATTCGCTTTCCCAATTACCACGTCTGATGGTCTCAGGGATATGATTTATCCCCTTAAAGGCAAATTTGTAGCAGTCACCCCCATGGATCCATTTATGTGTTTTGCCAATGGTTTATCTCTATAATTGCGTCTCGATTGGCGGTGGGTCTTTCCAACATATTTTATGTAGCAAATGCATACTGCCTGGTAGATAACACCAGAAGTCCTGCAATTGGTGAAATACTTCATTCTCATCTTCACAGAGTCATTCCAATTGGAAAAGCTGTCTGTTACCTGCATGAATTTACATGCACAGCATCCCTGGCATTTATAGTTGCCCTTTTGCCTAACCTGGGTCTATATACTAGATCACATTAGCCAGGAGTCACCACCACAACCCCCTGAATTTATATCCGGATCTGACAAACAAAGGACTTATCTTAGTGAGAGAACAGCTATTTTGTGTCTCAATGTTCTTATTTACGTCTTGTCTTTGTCCAACATTATTTTAGTATTATTACCCAATAAAGGCTACATTTTAATTCATTCACTTACCTTGATATTGAGTGCTGATTATAGGGGCTCTTTTTTTCTTGTTTTCTACAAGATATTGTTTTCTAACAGAGGATGAAACATTAAAATACATTTCCCCCAAACCCCCATCCTTGCATTCCGGCAACCGCCCAACCTCAGACAGAAGTTAGTCAATAGAAAACTAAATAACGATCTGAAGGATGCTGTTAATGGCACAAGACCATGCAAGGTCCCACAGCGAGTTACAAACATAGAACATTCAATGTCAAAGGAACATTCTGCTGCACATACAGGAACGTGGTTTATATCATTCAATGCAACACATGTGACCAACGGATGCTACATTAGTGAAACCAGCCATAAACTTCAAACCTGAATGAACCTACACAGACACACAATAACACACCATGAAGAGGGAAGATATTGAACTGCAGTGGGACCACTCCTCACAGCCAGGTCATCCCATAAATGACTTAAAATCCAAATCATCAACAGAATGTTTAAGAGCATCAAGAATGGAAAACATTTGAACTCAAAATGATAATACTCTTTGACACTAAAACAAGATGACTTAATGCTAATATGGGGTTTTAACCCACTACCATAGTTTTATTGTAAAGTTTCTCCCTGCCTCTCTGTGAATTTTACAATTAACCCCATGCATACTACTGATGGATGTAGGGTGCTGTGTCTCACTGTCTCTTTCATCCATGTATTCCCCGGTCTGTTCCTTCTCTGCATCTTCTGCCTTAGATGGTTATCTTGTGTTTCCAGCTGTGTTAGGCTAAGGCCCCGCTCCCTCAGTCAACGCGCCCGCACTGCATGCAGGCAGCGCGCTGAGAGGCATTGGACCGCTACCTGCGGTCTGTAGGGAGCAGGAGCCGGAGCGGGGGGCCGTGGTTTGAGCGGGGGGGGGGGGCGTGGTTTGAACGGAGGGTCCGTCCATTCATACACCCCTCCCCTCCTCCGGTGTGCAGGAGCCCGGAGATACGATCACGCTCTTGCACTTACGTAGCTTGGGAAAACCAATTGACCCGCGGGTTTCTCATCGCAGGCTGAGTCACCTTCCTCCTGAATGAAACTGAGCCGGCAAAAAAACAAAAAAAAACAAGCCATGACACACAGCTCAACAGGCCGCCTCCCTACGAGCTCCTTCTCTGCTCCCCTGCTTACCTCCTCATTGGCTCACACGCGCACCATGTGACGCGTCAACGCTCCAGAACACCATCTTCTGGTAGCACAGGCCGTCTGACGTGTCACAGCACGTAGTGAGCCACGGAGGGAGGAGGCAGCAGGGACCAACAGATTGCAGGTAAGGGGCTGGTGGCGCACGCGGCCATGCGCGCCACCGGACGCAGCGGGACAAAAGCCTTAAACTCCTGCAATCACTTTAAATCAGTATTGCAACCTGAGGAATAGAGTACTCTCGAAAGCTTGTCTTATAACATCAATTGTTAGTCCAAATAACAAAGGTATCACCTAATACTGAAGTACTCATTGACTCTGATATCTTATGGAATTTACCTATAATATCAAAGCAGAAATGAACGTGCTGCAGATATTAAAATTCATACATTCTGTCTGTGAATTACTAGAACAGTATGAATACCAGCGATTGACTTCATGCAGTCAAGGTCACGGGCTGGGTCAAGAAGGGAGGGAATGGAGACTGCAGTTTGGTCACATACCAACAGACTCTGATATACTGTAATTGATTGTGAACTTGCTAGGAGCACAGAGCAGTTCCTGTAAAACACTACATCACCATCTTAAAATGTCATAGTGCTAGATAAACAAAAGCCATGAATAACAGCTTTTATGGTCCTGTCTGCCCTGCTGTCCTG
Source organism: Ascaphus truei (assembly GCA_036426205.1). Lineage (NCBI taxonomy): Eukaryota > Metazoa > Chordata > Amphibia > Anura > Ascaphidae > Ascaphus > Ascaphus truei. The sequence continues at coordinate 163,741 of WSYH01000314.1, forward strand.
GATGAACATCGGTTTATAAACAGATTAGCACAGACACTAACATAGTCATATTTAACATATGTGCGAATGGCAGATAAGGATCTGTTGGCACAGCAAGCCTACGCATTTTCACCATAATGTAGCAGTGTAAAACCTCTCATGTGATTCCCTCTGTACTACTGCTTACACTTTGTCTGTGCCTAATAGATTTTATGCCCTAACACTTATGCTTTAAAATAGCAGTAATACTGTATATTTTTACTGGAAAGCACTATCAGGGTAAACTAACTGAATAAAGTCTAATAAACAAAGCTCTCAGAAACGCTGCCCCCCCCCCCCAACACCCTCTTACATCTACGCCCTCACCCCCAAATATATCCCTAAATGCCACTCCGTTCTTCCCATGACATCCGGCTTTCCTCCTTCCTTATTACCTCCTCTCACTCCAACCTACAGTACAAGACTTCTCCCGTGCTGCCCCTCTGTAAAATCCCCTACTGCACCATCAGACTCTCCTCCAGCTTTCAGACATTTAAAAACTCCCTGAAAACTATTGGGACCTGTATGCGGCTGGACCAAACTCCACGCTAACACCCCCTAACATCCACACCACCAAACCTATATGGGACTAGCTGTGTGGCAAGAACCATACTCCATCCTGATGTATACTCCATGCCACAACAAGCAACCACTTTACCTTCTGTTCCAACATTGCCGCCTTATTCCCTGTAGAGTGAAAGCTCCCACGAGAAGGACCGTCCTTACCTTCTATATCTGTTTGTGCTTGTTTGTCCTTATTTGTTATGTTACTCTGTTTATATACTGTAATTATACCGCGCTGTGGTATATGTTGGCGCTATACAAATAAACAATAATAATAATAAACTCTCTGGACCATTCTAAAAAGTTATATATCAAATTTGGATCCTATACGAACAGAAGCTGAGGGTAACTTTTTAATATGGGTCACATCAAAATAACACGTTGTTTAGGCTTTGAAATGAAAATAAAGTGCTCTGCACCACCCTCTACTATCCCCCAGTAACATCCCCATGCAGCACCATGTCAGTAACGAGAACGTTGTCATGTTTCACGTTGAGTCATCTGCAGACTCCAGATTTATAGCCTGACTCCCGAGAAGGTCAACATCGCTTTTCACCCCCTTTTCTAACTGGTGGGTCTGCCGTGCCATGCATTATAATGAATACAGTACATGCCTGACCCCCATTAAAGCTCAATGTTGTTTTTATGGGAGTTTTATAGCAGTCATTTTTCAAGACTGAAGTCTAAAAAAAAAAATATATATATATTATCTTTAGAGAGATTTTTCCACTCGTGCAAATTGATGGCGTGCCGGAAAAGTGGTTTGCACGGGCACAAACAACACACATGTTTGTACAACATATGTCATACTGCATTATTTGCATTATTATTTATATTATAATAATAATACATTGTTTTTTTGTGACCTTGGGCAAGTCACTTCCTCTCCTTGTGCCTCAGCGGGGCAGGGGATTGTGCCGGCAAAAATTCAGTGTACAGAGCTGCATACACACACAGCTATGCAAGAATGTTTATTTATTATTAGTTAAATATTAATCCCCTTGAGATTTCATATCACCTTTACTCTTCCTTTTTCTGCTCATATCATCATCTTGTATTCTCCATTCCACCTGTTATACTGCAAATTCCATGGCAAACAGACCTTTCCTATTGTGTGATAATGAGACAAAATGTTAATCTATTTGTTACACACTGTAGTTGTGTCCCTTTAACTCCCATTGTACTGCGCCGTGGAACGTGTTGGGGTCGCCTACTAAATTCTAGTAATAACAGCAGTAGTTTTACGTTTGGGACGCACATATAGATATAAAATGATTATTTTGAGATCTCCTATAAATAATGACCCATTTTAAGCAGGAAAGCAGTATTTTATAAGAATCGGTTCTTAACAAGGTTTTGATCATTGGGACTTTCCCGCCGCTGCATCGTTCTTTCAAAAGCAGTTCCTATCATAACCGTGTATATTGCATGTGACACGCGTTAAAAGGATGTTTAGAAATCTGCATGTGAAAAGCTACTGAAGCAGCATACTTTCTTGTTTTTAAATAAGTACCATGTGTTCTAACTGTGTACAAATTCATGAACCATACTGGAAAAATTGCTTTGTTGCATGTTCCTGGCAGTGAGACAACCACTAGCAGAGATGTCATTAGAATGTGTTTGCTTGGAAGATGTATGTCCCTCTGACGTTTCGAGGATCAGCTTGATTTTCTCACGGAGAAATATTGTAGCACAGACATAATAATAACTTTATTTTATATAGCGCTTTTCTCCCAATGGGACTCGGCGCTTCTCAATTACAGTACAGCAAGGCCCCGCTTCTCTGCGCCCCACTTTTCGTCGATCCGCCGATACCGAGAAGGGAGCCGCCATGTCTGCGCATGCACAGAACGGGCCGGTCCGATGTCGCGCATGCGCAGAATGGGCCAGTCCAGGGTCGCGCATGCGCAGAACGGGCCGGTCCGATGTCGCGCATGCGCAGAATGGGCCAGTCCAGGGTCGCGCATGCGCAGAATGGGCCGGTCCGATGTCGCGCATGCACAGAACGGGCCAGTCCAGGGTCGCGCATGCACAGAATTGGGGGTTTTGCCGATGTTGCGCATGCGTAGAATGGTGCATTGCCGGTCTGCGCATGCGCACATAACGAAAATTGCCGGTTACGCTTTCCGGCGAGTTTTGCTTTGCGTCGGGCCCTTAGAACGGAACCCGCCACATGACTGGGGCCCTCCTGTAAAGCGGGCGGTACACAGCACATAGGATTTTTTTGTAGACACAGTCCCTGCCTCGTGGAGCTTACAATCTATGTTTCTGGTGCCTGAGGCACAGGGAGATAAAGTGACTTGTACAAGTTCACAAGGAGCTGATAATGAGAATTGAACCAGGCTCCCCTGATTCCCTCTCAGTGTCAGTGTTTAGAGTCAGTGTCTTTATTCACTGAGCCCTTCCTTCTTCTATATTTATAAGTGGTCCTACTCCATTGTGAATCCAAGTAATGAGCTACAAACTTGTCTACTAAACATTAAGAACTCTATTCAATATTATTATTTTTTTTCTTTTTCAATTTTGCAGGCACAGTTTGGGCCCTTGTCAAACAGGAGATGTTACGGAACTTGGGGAAAAAGGGGCAAAAAAAAGAACAAAACCACATATAGTGTATTTCTTCAAAGAGGGAAAATTGGTGGTTCCTGCACTCTCATGTTATATTACTTTGAAAGGCTCATATCCAATTTTCCCGAGCCAGCCTCAGATCAGTCCTGCAGTGCCCACCTTTCTAAGCCTCCTCTCCCCGACCCTCTGTGCAGCGTCCCACTGCAACTGGCTCCGCCTCTGCTGTGTCTGCTAGTCAATAGTGGGGTCCTGTCTCAAACGCTCGGTACTGGTGGGTGCTTCTCGATCTGATGGCCTCAAGTGAACATGTAAGTAGGGACCTTCAAGTGTCAACTGGAGATCGTCAGATTGAGGAGCACCCACGAGTACCCGCCCCTACCGTGCATGTGGGGAAGACCACCGCCATTGATCGGAACACCCGGCAAGCAGTCGCCGAGAGGCAGCCAAATGTGTTGAGCACTCCAGGACCGATCGAAGGCTGAAAACTGTGTGATCAAATGTGAGTGTGATTACCACCCCTCTTAATGATATAATCACCGAAGAAATACTACACTCTGTGCTTTTGTTTTCTCTCCTTGTTTTCTTATTTCCCCAAGTTGTGCTACATAAACCTTTTTGACGAGTGTTTTTGTTGGAATGATTGTGGAGAAATCCGAGTTGATTCAGCCGCACTGGGTTATGCAAGACCAGTTATTGGACATTGCTACAGTATTACTTGAATGTAACAATGGATACATCTATTATCTCTCACACTGAAGTTTAACAAATTGATGTTCATTACCTGTTCCAGCACATTCCCATTACTTTGTAACGTCATTCTATAAGATCCCGGAGGGCAGGGACTCGCAGTCAGTCCCTGCCCTACAGAGCCGACATTTTCCATTTAGGAGCCAGATAGATACATTGACTTGCCTGCAGTTACAAGGAGAGCGGACGATACCCTGGGAAGGTGTTTTCCCAGTGCTGCAGAATAGCTCAGTTCCATTTCAATGAATAGGAGGGAAATCTTCTCCAGCATATGGAAGACGGATTCCCGGTATATCGTATGGAGGCCTGAGAGAGTCATTTCTTACACTGAAGCCATGAGAATGAAGGAGACCCTAAAAATCCCACTTTGCTTTTATGTCAGGGGTGGGCAAGTCCAGCCCTCAAGGGCCAACAGCAGGTCAGGTTTTTTGGATATCCCTGCTTCAGCACAGGTGGCTCAATCAATCCCAGCTTCAGCACAGGTGGCTCAATCAATTTCAGCTTCAGCACAGATAGGTCAATCCGTGACTCAGGCTTCTGGATATTCCTGCTTCGACTGAGCCGCCTGTGCTGAAGCAGGAATATCCAGAGAACCTGACCTCCTGGTGACCCTTGAGGACTGGAATTGCTCGCCCTTGCTTCAGGTGGTATCTCGGAAACCTTCCCCTTTTTTTCCTTGCGTACAATTGTGAAATAATGAATAAACCGTAGAGAGATTTTTCCCTGTGGTCCACACTAAGAACCTCACAAAGCAAACAAGCCTTGAATCAGCTCAATATGTGCTGAAATGAGCAGCCATTCGGAGCTTAGGTCCTTTTGAAGTTGTTAGACAAATTGAATCCAGGATAAGGAGAAGTGGCTATAAAACTGATGGATGCCTCCAATTTGTGCCTGTTTAGTCTGTGCTGCTCAAGGATTCCAGGGGGAGAGGTTCCCACTGCGGTGAGGACGGCAGGGAATTCATAAAGAGCATTTGGGTTTCTGTTAGCTGAATATATATAGAACTCGTTATTTGATATAATTAGGGAAACGGTTCTGTCGCTGCATCTGTCCTTAGCCTTACATTGTCATTTACCTGTTGCGCTTATTCCCATTGTTTGTCAGGTGCATTATTTAATAATCATACCTTTATTTCATATAGCACTTTTCTCCCTATGGGACTCAAGGCGCTTCACCATTACAGTAGAGCGCGCGGTACGCAGCACGTAGGAATGTTACAGACACACCTGCCCAGGTGAGCTTACACTCTAGGATATTGTTGCCTGAACAAGGACACAAGGAGCTGACACTGGGAATGGAACCGGGGTCCCCTGCTTTAAACTTTCTGTCATTGTCTACAGTCCGCAAAGCCTTTTACTCACTGAGCCGCTCCCTCTCCAACCTCCTGTTGCAGTGGTGTAAAGTGCTGTGTACATTGCATGGCTGGTGCTATATAAATAACATGATGCATACATTATACTCGCACGATGGCTCTCCGTACATGACGGAGAATGTTATGGTTCACGTGCCTGTTAGAATAGTCAGAAGCACAGGGGGAGAACTCGGTACAGCGCACTGAGGCGCAGATCTGCAAAGCTCTGGTTTTTACTTAACGGAATGTTAACTTACCGCCTCGTTAAGTACTAACGGGGATCTTCAGAGCTCACTAGCGCTGGGATACGTGCTGTTTTCAGCCATAATGAGCCCTTGCGTTACTATAACGGACGTTAGTGCTAATGATAAGCTAAAGAGACGTTCCCTCTAACAGCGCAGATCCCCAGCGCTTCGGGATAGTTACCGCAGGGATTTAATGTAATGTTGGTCAGGTCAGGTTACTCCCATCCATACCCTGATACACTTACCCAGACCCTGTAACAGACCTGTAAGAACACAGCTAGGTCTGATTTAACTATCGTATTGTTATTTACAGGGTTCCTTTTCTCTCCTTTCTTCTCTTTTTTTACTTTAAGTAAACCCCCATTCAGCGTCTTGATGGGAGTAACTCCGTGTTTGGGTGACACAGGCTTAACGGCGTGCTATCTGAAGCTAACGCAGGGCAGTGCTAATGTCACATGGCGTTAAGCCTCTGCTAACGAGATAATAAACGGTTGTTATTTTTGCATATATTTCGTTTTCTGGATACTTGTTAAACTCAGGGAAAATAATGTCTGTTACCTAATTATTATTGACACTCCTGACGAAGCCGTAAGCATACAACGGCGAAACGCGTAGAGTGTTTCAGTCCAGCAATACCCAAGAGGAGGAACACCGAGAATCCACTCCTACCATCAGGCCCGGCGGTTCTTTCGACGCACTGGAAGTGACGTGACGGGAGCCCCAGCGTGGATACAGTGTTCCGGTGAAGCGGAGGACAATGAGGAACCCAGGAGATCGCGACTCCCTGTATACCTGTTACCCGCTATCCATTTTTCGCCTATCTTGATCATACAGAGTGTAAGCCTTCATTTGTATACCTATTGTTAGAATATAATACTGTCTACACTATATGGTCTTTTTCCTTTTGTTCCTTGGAGGTTGGTGGCTGGTGGCTGCTGCATATTCACAGGGTACATCCACCCCCTAAGTTGGATGGCTGCTTGATGTTGGCTACCTTCATGTGAGTAGTCATTTTTGAGCCCTGCACACAAAATCACTATATTTTAACATTACTGTACTATGTGATCTTTTCATTTATTTTTTATGACTACGAGACACGCTCCCCTGGCCTTTTTTGGAGAAACAGTTGAAAGAAGTGTAACCCATGTCCCCCCCCCCTCCAGACACAGATGCCATATCTAGGGTGTAGTGAGGGCTGGCTACATGTATGTTGGTGGTGCATACCTGCCGGTAACAGGAGGGCCTGAGTCTCCCGCGGTGATATCGGGGATACAGGACCAGGCTTCTGGGGTATATGCCTCCATCTTCTCCTTAGCAACGGTGCAGCGCCTCCATCCTCTATAACTTCCCAGAATGTGGGGTAGGACCCTTATAGAGAAATGACCCTGGTCCCAGGGTGAATGCTCCAGAACACACACAGTCTGATGTAAAACCGCAATGTCCCTTTATTGTCTCTGAGCACAGCAGCAGCACACAGTAGCAGCAGTTCAAATATATGGGTATTCCTCCTCTCCTTCCCTCCAGTAATATCTCCAGACAGGATGTCTCCACCTCCACCAGGGTAGGCCCTGTGGGTGAGGCTAGATCTCCTGCCCCTCACCCCCTGAGCAGGGTGAGGGCATTGGTCCACCTCTATATAGGTCTGTCCTTATCTCCTCTCAGTCCTACAGCACTTCAGACCACACACTCTCCTGATTGCTGCCATCTGATGCTCCCAGACTGACCAGCTACCCGCGCAGCTGTCACAGGGTCATCTCTCCTTTCTCTGGTGCAGCAGACACACTGCACTCCAGAGACTCCAACTCTCACCGGCCTGACAGACAAGACTCCACTTGCTGGCAGAACTGACTTGACTGACATCCACACAGAACTCACACTCCAACAGACTGACTCTCACACACACACACAGGACAGCCCACTAAATAGACTCAGCCCCGCCCCCTATGATGTCAGCAGGACCTCCCCTCTGTCTAGCCTGCACAGAGCTCAGGGGCCTGCCTCTACCACAGAGGAGGGGCTTGGTGAGGGGGAAAAACCCATGGTCACTACTGGTGCCTGCCCTTACCAGGACTTACTCCAGTAGTAGAAGGCTAAGTAGCCTGTTCTGTTTACAGGGGCTACACAAGACAAGTGGAACAGTCTTTATCCAAGGGTTGTAGTGTGTTTGCAGTCTCTTATTCACTTTATTCAATATAGTGCTGTAGACGGACGTTCACAGAGGTACACAATTGGAGACTTTATAAGGTGAAATTATAATAGGCTTTATTGTGCCTTTTCCTTTTCATCAGGAAACCATCCAAACACGGGGGGGGGGGGGGGACACAAAGCTTCTATTCACTTGGGAGTAGTTCTAGTGAAATCCTATGCAATTAATTCACATCTCCCTTAGTAAAGCATGTCTCGCAGCCCCAAAACATATAGCATGAAATAAGCACATATAAGCAGTCTCTTAATAATGAAAGTCTTATCTGTTAGCTGCTGTAGAGTAAGCTTCTCTGCTCTCCTGGAACCGCACCTGTGCGTGCACAGAAAATCAGCATCCAGGTTTAGAAGTCTTATTTGGTGTCTTGTAATCAGCTATGCTGGACAGAGCTCAAGACGGTCAGCTCCAGAGATGTGTGTTCTCTTGGTCAGTCTCTCCTGGGAGACTCAAGAACACTGCTCTGTCTCCAAAATTCAGCTCTCAGTCAGAGCTAAGGAGTCACTACCTGTCTGAACAGACAGGTTTTTGTAAACAATCTAATCAGGCAGGTGGTATTTAGTAATTAACTACCACACTGCTAGATTAAAGGCACATTACTGAACAGGGATAAGTCCCCTGTTACAAGTGCACTTTGTTATTTTAGGCACAATTATATACAATTGTTTATATCACTTTTCACGAATTTACACATTATTAAGTGGTTATTTTATATATTTTTGGGCTTTGTTAGAGCGCTATCGAGCCCTTTTTTAATCTCTAATTATTTAATGCCACGTTATTTGCCCTGAGCTAATGGAGCTCTGTGAAACTGCCCTAAGAATCCACAAATGATTTATACAACATCTTAGGCCCGTAATATAGTGGGAGCACTTGCTGCGCCGTGCTCGTGCGTGGCACTTATAATTGGCTGTGGCTAGCCAGCCATTCTATGCTAGGGTCGCGCGCGTGCACGGCAGTGAGCGTGGAGCCGGCCTATTGCGGGGAAGAGTGTGAAAAGTATGTTTTCGCGCCGCTGCCGCTCAGTCTGCGGTGTGTGTGTGTGTATGTGTGTATGTGGGTGTGTGTGTGTGCATGTGGGTGTGTGTGTGTGTATGTGTGTATGTGTGTACTGTATGTGGGTGTGTTTATGTGTGTGTGTGTGTGTGTGTGTATGTATGTGTGTACTGTATGTGGGTGTGTGTGTGTGTGTGTGTGTGTGTGTGTGTGTGTGTGTGTGTGTGTATGTGGGTGTCTGTGTGTATTTTGAAACCCAGTGTATATGGACCCGCACATTTTTACCTTCTCCTTACCGCTCGATGCTTTTGGTGCTTTCTTCACTCATTGTTGCTCCATTTCATAATTTTCACACTAGACATTTCTGAAGTTTCTGATTATATTTTAGACTTTCAGATTAGGGCAACTTTGGGTAACCGAAAAAAAATAATTTTATTTAAATACTTTTATCATTCTAATAGTGCTGTTTTTGGGTTAAACGAGATTAAATCTTTGTGCTGAAAACCATTTAGTGTTTTTGTATTAATCTTCTGCAGCTACTGTAAACTAAAGGGTTGCTAGATTGAAAATATTCTGTGTCCCTGTTACTTTTCCCTGCGGATATATACGGTAGGTCTAATTTACTAAGAAAAAATAAATAAATGACAATTTATGAATTGTAAGTGTAGATTTCACAGTGACCATCAAATGTACATTTAGTGATGGTATATATCTTCCATCTATTACAATCTGTGGGCACCCGCCACCTCTCTGGGGCAGAGTTAGGCTGCGGCCCCGCTAGCGCTCGAAGCATGCGTGGCGGGTGTCCTGCGTCTGCTCGCGCGTGGGGGGAGGGGGGAGAGGGGGGCGGAATTGCAGAATATTGAGCGAGCGGGTAAGTATATTTTTTTTATTTACTTAGGCGCATTGCGTGTGTGCCCGCGCATACGCGGGCGTGCATCGCGTGAGGGGGGACTTGCATATATATATATATATATATATATATATATATATATATGCAAGTCACCTCGCCAAGCACCGCCCGCTCAGCGCGCTCAGCACTAGTGGGACCGCAGCCTGAGATGGAATATTGTTCGGTCTGGAAAATACATTTCACTGCACTGTGTATGTGTGTGTATGTGTCCCTTCCCAGCCTGTCGCTCACAACAGCTACACACAAAAAGTGTGCGTCACGTGCATGAGCGTTCGCACAGGCGCGCACACGCGCCCACTATATTATGGGCTTTATGCATCACAGAATATATTACCTCCATTCATTGAGTGAGTGGCCAGCAATAGGGAGCGGTAAATCCGCCGAAATCCATTTCCCGGATCTTCGCTGATGTTACCCCCAAAAATTCGGTTTGCAATGTAAAATCTGCAAACGGATTTGGGCGGTTTCAATCCGCGCGGATTCATCAAAATCCGCCATTGGATACATCCCGTGGATGGATTTGTAGAATCCAATCCCCAAATTCAGCAATCTGTTGGCGGATTCTTAACAACCCGCCAATGGATCGCTGAATCCGTGGGTTGGATTCTACAAATCCGTCCACGGGGCTCCGGAATCCGCGGAGTGTATCGGTAATAATAATTTAAAAATCTGCAAAACCCGAATTGCCCTTTTTGACATTGATTCCGCTGAACTCCGAGGACTAAAAGACCTTGACAATCCTCTGCCGATCCAAATCCGCCCCCCAAAATCCGCCCATCTCTAGCCAGCAACACGTAACGTACCAGAAAAGACACAGAAGGCGTTGACTAAAACTGTCCATATTCTCGCGGGGATGTTGTAATAATGTGTACTTGATTCTGCATGCACAACAGAGTTTACGCTGCATTCCTCTCCCGATAGATATACTGTACAACACTTCTATGTTTGATTGTACATGAGAACTATCTGCTCTTGTCATTTCTCTGGAGTTTTTGAGTGTGGTAGTTGAACTGATGGAATGCCATCTTGTCTTGATAGTAAAATAAACAGCCATGAATCTATAGCGTGACTCCCTTTTCTTCTCATAAATTACTTCAAAGTAGCATTAACATAGAAAAGTCACTTCCATCATTGACTTATATGGTGTTTCTAAGATATTGCAATATATCACACAGCTGCTATAGAACTCAATGTTTTGGATCTGGACCATTTTAATAGAAAAGTACTGGTTTTTATCAGGTAGCTTCCACTGAAGTCTCTGACATTGATGATGCAAAAAAATAATCTGTGTGACTCGCAGAACATTAGTTACTTTTATTTGCCTGTACCCCTTTGCTTTGAATCACACGCTTTGCTACTAGTGGGATCTGCAACTTTTGCTTCCAATATCTGTAAAGAAAACATACGTGGCCTCCTCTATCATTAAATGCGCAGCAGTGCAGAATTCTACTATTACACGGTGATAATTTACTCTCAATGTAATTTGTCATTCAGGGGGTTGTAAACACGGACACATTTAATCTCTGTCCAACAGGGTGAAGTTCGGAAGCATAGCAGTGTTGTTAAGGAGTTAGCCTTGAATACATTAGCCATTCCTGTCTGTCATTTACTCACACTTCTTGTAATTTGGAGTAAATCACTCTGTCTCCCTTCACACACCAGTAATTGGTTGTTAATACTTATTTTCATTCACCACATAAATATGTTTCCAAAATTCCTCTTCAGACATTGTTGAAAATTGCTGGCTGCATTTGGCCTAGGCTGTTTCTTATGATATGATAAGAAGCAACTTCGCCAGTGCCTCATAAGTACTGCTGAATACTTTAACATTGAAAGGCACTATGTAGATACATGTTATTTAAATAAGCCTACAGATTGTAAGCTCTGACGAGCGGGGCCCTTAATACCTTTTTGTATCTGTTTGCGTTCATTTGTGATGGTCACAGGAGACCAGGACAATATACACTGGGATCATAGACGCCAGACAGAAAGAAGGAGTTAACAGGCATAACACGATACAAGATTACAGCGCAAGTCTCCAAAACGGGGGTTATGGGGTGAAGTCCTGGCTCACTGGGTGCTGGGCGCCACTTACCCAGGTCGGCTTCCACTCTCCGTAGGGTTCTGGTCCCTCAAGACCTCAGAGGTGCTATTCTCAGAATAGCACGTTCAACTGTCCCGCTCGTCTACTCGACCGAGCCTCGCTTTGGTGTTTCCATAAAAAAAACCTTGGCGATATACCAACTAACCAAAGTCAGGATGAACTGCTGCTAGACTGTAGAACTGAGATAGATAGGGGTATACCTAGACCTCGACTTCCATCTAAAACTTTAGAGGGGGACTGATGACCTCTCAGCGCAGAGATGCTCTGTGCGGGCCAATCACAGCATGGATTCTACATCAGCCAATCAAAGAGCGAGGGCTCATCTGTGATGGACCAATCACAGCCATGGATGGTGACAGTGCTTTAGGAGAGTGAGAAATTCCAACTGACCACAGGGAACTGCGTCAGTTGTGGCTGGGCCGAGTTTCCTTTGTGTGCTGACTTGCTGAGTCACGTACCCACTCAGCACACACAGGAGTCATTCCAATACATTACATGATATATGCATGGGGGAAACAACTGCTACAGAGCACACGAGTCAGCCATTTTCACCACAATAAGATGGGAATACTGTGCCAAAACCTGAGCATCTGGACTGGGAGGGAGGAGGGGGAGTGATCAGGTGTGTGGAAATTGGATTGAAAGGGGCAGATGGAGAGGAGGTAAAACTATGATAATCATATATCTCTCTAATGGGAGTGACTCACTAACCTCAGCTGGCAGTAAACAGGGCTGATCCAGTGTTAAATCCTATTGTGCCCAGGACATACTTGAAAACGAGAGCTAACTCTCAATGTATTACTTTTTTTTTCTTGTATAACGTTACTAGTTTTACATAGCGCTTTACAGAGACATTTTGCAGACACAGTCCCTGCCCCGTGGAGCTTACAATCTGTTTTTGGTGCCTGAGGCACAGGAAGATAAAGTGACTGCCCAAGGTCACAAGGAGCCGACACCGGAAATTGAACCAGGTTCCCCTGCTTCACACTCAGTGCCAGTCAGTGTCTTTTACTCACTGAGCCGCTCCCTCTCCCGGGTAAAACATTTAATAAATAAAAATAAATAATGGTGCTAATTGAGTTCGCATCCATAAAACCCTATAGTGGCGGCCTCCCTTAGTCGACAGCGGCCGCCTCCGCGGTTATTTTTAAAATGCGTTCAGACGCGGGCTTTTTTTTTCCAGCGCTGCAGGCGCTTCCTTTGTTTAGCACCATTAGTGCTGATCGTGAAAAACGGCCGCAAACGTCCAATTTCGGCGCGAAAAATAAAAAGTCAGAGAAAATTGCGGTTAAGCTTTAGATTAAGCTTAGCCGCAACAGTAAATTAACTCTCAGCCACTAATTCAGATTTAACTCTCAGCCACTAATTCAGATAGAGGAAACATTGTATCCCAATAGCGGGGATCTAGCAGGCCGACAAATTGACAAAGAATTACAATGTAAGTGGATTGAGCAATTGGGTATCATAATAGATTTAAGCACACTGAGCCAACTAATTGGAAGACAGCCTACAAGTTATCTGGCAGTCATATCATTACTGACTTAACTTAATAGTGACAATAGTTTAACAAACAATCACAGAGATTGAATCATTTGCATCAGCACACACACAAAGCCCCCACTGTTAAAGAAACAGGCAATTGTCAGTGGTATATTTCCTCACCATTATTGATGTCCGTCTTCTGAAGCTGTAGAGTTTCTTTATAGATCAGCAAGAACATTGTTTGCATTCTTGAAACCAGTAAGAGCGGAGGAGTTACAGCCCCTTGTCCCCTTCGCATATTTTCCACTTTTTGCCATTGAAATGTTCTGTCAGCCTCGGCAAAATGCACTGCTGTTTAGTCAAGAGAATATGGAGTTGCCTGAAAGTTTATCGGTACATCATTTAAACAGTGACTTTTTCCTTGGGTGCTTTATCCTGTTTTCCTTTTTATCTGCGGTTTATGTACATCTGTAATGAATTGAAAATGACATTAAACATATGTACAAACCGGAATACAAACAACACAAATGTACTGTAAGCTTAATGTTTCAACTTTTAGCCTTCACTGGGGCCCTTTTGCTGTGTAACTTTTTGCACGCGTCTTATTCCTCTCCTAGATTCTCTTTACTGTATGTGTGATCAGGACCCGTTATCAGAAATGTCAGTCCCCGATGACCTTAATTAGTGAGTTGGGTAATGTCTTAAACTGCGAAAGAGCTGTTCGAAGTGTTATTGCACGGAAACTTCTATTTTCTTAAATTGGAGTTTCTGTGCTATAGTGCCCAGATTAGCACAATGACAGTTTAATGATGAAACCCCCCAAAATGAGCATCTGAATAAAAAACATGATTTCAATGACTCAGGCCTCATTAGAGACTATGGGAAGGTTGATGATAAAACCTAAGTCAACCCCTCATTAAGTGCTGACGGGTATCCTCAACGCTGCGGTAAGTACAGTATTCTACCGGAAAGGGAGCGAGACTATTTTACTAGAGGATCTAGTAACCTAGTGACTTTTGTACTTACCCAAACATATCATTATACAATACTTGGAGGGATACCTGTGCACAAAAAGGAACACACCTTTTCTCTCTCTGTCTTCCCCTTGTTTTGTGTCTGGTTTTACCCACTATCAGCTTGACATTGCAAAGCGAGTAATCAACTTCACACTAATGAGACCCAATTATGAGGAACCTCGGGAATGAGGAAGAGAGGGGGGGAGAGAGAAATACATGGGGGGGAGGGGTGAGGAGAGTGAGTAGTTGTGAAAGGGGGGGCAGGAGGGCTTGCAAGGCCTCCAACAAGGGTGGGGGGGAGGCAGGGCATTGGGCCCAGTGGAAACTCCAGTCCTGGGCCCCGGGAAAGTTGTTGGCTGCCCTGATGAGACACCCCAGTCCCCACCTCCAATGTTTCAAATGCCTAGGCATTATGGCTTATGCTGATGAGATATGCACCAACCATTTTTTTTGCATATAATTAGCTTTGTGAATATGCATTAATTTCAGGGAAAATAACGTCCGTTAATGATTGTGATAACAGCCCATTATTATAGCGTGACCATATGTGTACCCGGAAAAAACCGGCACAAATCTCATGCATGCGCAGTCGATGCTCGCCTACTGCGCATGCGCGATTGGGCACAACCAATCTCCCAGGAACCTAAGTTCTAAAACCTTCAGTCTCGGTGTATATACCCTGATGGTGACGTCACTGGTCACCATGTATATAGTGAGAGTTGCTTCATTCCTACTAAGTCACTCTATACCATGTGATTGGAGAGGGGCATTATTCTGCATATGTCCTCACAGTTAACCCTCCAAGGTCATTGACCCCTTAATTACAATAGTAGCTCCTAGGGGGGATGGGTGGGGGGGAGGGCAGACTATTAATATTGTTTATTTGTAAAGCGCCAGCATACAGTATTCCGCAGCGCGGTACAATAGGTGTACAGAGTTATGTATATTGCATAAACAAAGTTACATACAAATAGGAACAAACATGCACAGACAGATACAGAAGGTAATGAGGACCCTGATCCTGAGAACTTACAATCTAGAGGGAATAAGAGATCTGTGCAATATCTGATGCAAACGTGTTAATTAAAATTCTGGGAATACGTTTTTTTGAACATATCTTATCAAAAAGCATAGACATTTAAGTGGAAAGAAAACGAGGGCTTAACAATTCGGTAGATTTTTAGCCTGTGATTTATAGTCAATTCATTTTTAAACCTTAAAAATTCCCACATATTACCCCCTCCCACTGCAAATTCAATTCTGAGCTTTGCTGCAAAGCATCTGTTTTATTGCCCAAACCCTCTCGCCTAGTGAAAAAAAAATCCAATTATAGCAGTATGTCTTCTGCCAGGCAAATGCTATGTTGGTGTGTCATACACGTGCACTTGAACTGTTGTGTGCATGTTGAGGACAGGGAGAGATGACAAATGACATAGATATGGCATCAGTGACAGGAACTCCACTCGGTGGTTGAGTTGAAGCATGCAGGGAATATTCCAGGCTTGCCACCTGAGCTCACTTCTGAGCGAGAGAATAATGCTTGTCCTTGCTTTCTCTCTTAGGCAGCAGGTCAAATGATTGAATCTCTGTGGATGAAGCTCTTGTGGCTTACAATGCATAAGTTATAAAAAGTAGCAGAGCCTTTATTATAATCGGGATATTATTCTGAGCACTCGGAGATAAGTGGGTGAGTAATCAGAATTATTTTGCTGCACCAGATTGAATCCTGGTACCTCCAAGACTTAAAGATAAATAAATCAGAAACGTGTGTTGTGTGGTGCAGCATCATTCATCAGGACTACTTCTGTTTAACCTGACTATGAAGGGGCTTATTCTATATTTATTTATTTTTATTTTATTTATAAAATGTTTTACCAGGAAGTAATACATTGAGAGTTACCTCTCATTTTCAAGTATGTACTAGGCATAGTTAATATGACAAATACAGTTACATAAATGAACAGGGTATACATTATATACAATTGTGTAGTGGTATAGTGAAAACAGGCGCAAACAGATAAAAGGGGTGAACACTGTAAATAAGTGAACCAAATTTAAACTCTTATAAGTGCAAAAAGATGAATAAATAAATGAATAAATAAACGGTTTCACCCCCTGCTCAAAACCCACTGGGAAGGGTAGTCTTCCCTCTTCCCCAATGGTAACAGCAGTAAACACGAAATCCGGGGGGAGCATAGGGAGAAACAAAGACAAAAACTAAGTGCAGCAGAATAGCTATAGGGAAATAATGATTCCAGATAACTTGGCTCTTATGAAGTGACTACTTACAAGATGTAAGAGTCAAAACAACAGGGTTGACTCAAAGGTCAGTGGTAGATGCGTGATATAGTTGTCATCAAAGTGGTTCGGGTACTCAGGAGGGTATGGTCCAATGACAAGAGAAAAAACAAACTGGCATAGCGCAGATCAACCAAGGTATAAAAATATTTATCTAAATAAAAAATAACACTCACAATATATCAGATAAAATTGGGCATGTCACACTACAATAGTGTTAAAGAGGATATCAACAGCCAGCTGGCTCACCATCCTGCAACTCTCCGCATTCGTCTGTCTCTGCCTATGATCAGCTGCGACACTGCACAGCTCGGCGTCTGACGTCAGATCCGGTTTCGTCACTAGGTGAGGGCTGGATCTTCTGGAACTTCTCATCCGATAGCTCCGCAAGGAAAGACTCCCACTCAACGCGTTTTGCTACGTAATCACGTCGGCTTCCTGCGCTATGCCAGTTTGTTTTTTCTATTGTCATTGGACCATACCCTCCTGAGTACCCGCAGGTACCCAGGTGACCACCCCAAGGGACAGTATGGGCTAGGGTGAAGACAGTTTTAACAAACACCTTGGGAACCAATATTTGTCTGGTGACCTCCCCTGTTTGTGTCTGCTTGTTCACCCTATACAGGATATCATTCGACAATTCAAAATGAGGGAACACCATTACCCCTTGTGCATTCAATATCTGGTCATCAATCTTTACCACTTTATCATATTGTTAGGCCAGGACCGGGTCTTCCCCCTGCCTCTGGCAAAAATCAGGGAGACATAGCTCTGGTAAATCCCCAGGGTCTCTCTCTCCCTTTTTCTGGCCATCCCCAAGTCATGACTTGTGACTTATGCCTATTAGTATGGGCACCTTGAGTCCCAGATTTCTGCAACCAGTCCTGTTTGTCACAGCGTCTTTGCCTCTGAGTCTTTGGAACCCGGTGTCTACTGTGGAACAGATCGGCCGAAAAGGGGAACAGTTTACCAGGTTTCTCCTGAGACAGAGAATGAGGCTCCTCCTGAGAGACTGGAGCCATTAGGTTTGAAAAGAAAGGCCAGTCACGGCCGAGCAAAACGGGGGGCAGGGAGCCAAGGAGCGACTCCTACTTCGATCCTGGCCTCCTGACCTCCTGACCTTTCACCTGTAGCAGGATTTTGGCCGTCGGATACCATTTTACATCGCCGTGTATACACTATATACTCCATGGGGAGTCAAAGGAAAGTACGTCAGGCGGTAACAGTTCCTGGAAGACCAGCGTTTTTCCAGAGCCTGAATCTATAAGGGCCTGGATGGTTTTACCACCAATCTGGACTGGAAGTAGCCAGGTCTTGCCACTTTCTCTGGGGAAGGCCGAGGCGACTGTCCTGCTGAAGGAGCATTCCATCTGTGGACAGTCCACATGACGGTGGCCTTGTTCTCCGCAGGCCAAACATGGAGAGGGTTCCCTTGCCGGAGGGTGCCGTAGATACCGCTTAGCGGGACCGGATACTGGAGACCAGGCCTCCGATGGGTCCTGTGTGCGATGTCCTCTGACGTTCCTCTCATTTGGCGAAGAGCCAACATCAGGAAGTAGATGAGGGTCTCGGCGGGGACCAGCATTTGAACCCCTCCCTTGCTGGAACGACTGCTCCTTCCGTGGGACTTGGCAGTTGCGTATGGATGGGCCGTAGGTTCCCCGTTGGTCCGACCTCCCTCTTTGGGCGTCCGCAAGTGCCGGTGGAGTCGGATTCGTCGGGTCCAGGACACTCGCCTGCTCCTCAGCCCCAAGGAAGTTCTCAACGAGTCGGACCGCCAAAGCTAGGGTTTCAGCAGCATGGCGTTTTACCCAAGAGCGTGCGGAAGGGGGTATTACCTGTAGGAATTGATCCAAAACAACTTGCTCAAGAATTGCCTCCTTAGTGCGCTCCTCGGGTTGTATCCAGCGAGTACACAAGTCCAATAACCGCTGAGCGAGGACCCGGGGTCTCATCTTAGCGGTGTACTTAAGGCTCCGGAACTGCTGCCGGTAGGTCTCTGGCGTCAGACCTAAGTGATCCAGTATGGTGGCTTTTACTTGTTTGTAATCCATTGCCTCGTCCGCTGGGAGGCCCTGAAATGAGGCCTGGGCTTCTCCTATGAGGAGCGGGGCCAAAGCGGTTGCCCAGCGATCTGCAGACCAGCCCTGGGCTTCAGCAACTCTTTCAAATGTCAGTAGAAAAGCCTCCGGATCCTCGTTCGGAGCCATTTTCCTCAGAAGGACCGGGGGTTTGTTCGCAAGTTCTGGACTGGCAGACCCCTGGGATTGAGTCAGCAACCTGGCCATCCGCTCATCCTGTGCTTCCTGCTGCTGGATTAGGATCTGGGTTTGCTGCTGCAATAGTCTTTCATCTCTCTGCCTGTAGTTGGGCCTGTTCCTGCATTAACAGTCCCTGCTGTCTGGTCTGCTCGCACAGAAATGCTTTTAAAAATTCTTCCATTTTTTTTTTCTGTGTGTGTGGCCCTTCAACTGCAGGGGCCTCTCAAAATCCCGGCACTTCTGACACCATATGTTGCAGGGTACATGCAACCACACGCGGGGTTTCTGGATAAGGCTTATTTATTGAGCCTTAAAAATACAGCACACAAAAACAAAACAGCTTCTTTTCAGCATAAAACAAAACAGCTTCTCTTCAGCATGCAGGACAGAGACAGTTCATCAAACATGTAGTTTGAAAACAGACCGTATAGCAGTAATCTTACTTCAGCATTTCAGTCCTGTCTCTTGACCAGCTAGCCTGCATGTGTGTACAGCCTGGGGGTTTTAAATGCAGCTTGGACCACTCTAATTGTCAGGAGCTTCCCAGCTGAAAGTTAACCTCGTCACTGCTGCACTGCATACCCACACATACGTCTGCCAGGGATAGAGCTGGTGACGTTCATTCACCCTGTCACAAGCCCAATTGTCTGTTTGGCTTAAACAGAATAAGCACCTAAGCATTAAATAGTTTTGAAGTAGGGGGTCTCCAGAGCTGGACCACCGTAATTTCAGCTCCGGGGACCCACTGCTTCCTGAGATCCTTACCTCGCTAGGGGTGTCAGTAGCAGCCCAAATAGGGTTAGGCGGGGCTATCAATATGGCGACTTTATATGTCCCGTGGGCTTATAGGAAGCCGTGATGTGATCACCTTGCAACTTCCTATTGGTCCACGTGATGCGGGACACTTAAACTGCACAGATATACCAGTACCACTTTCCGAGGTAAGTATCTCAGGATGCAGGCGGCCCCCGAAGCTGAAATCCACGCTGCTCAGCTCCGGAGACCCCCTGCTTCAAACCTGTTTTTTTGTGCTCCTTTGCAGTTAGGAACCCCGTCTCGAATTTTCCACTTTCAGGTGCCACAGATAAGATGCCCAGCAGACATTAGTACATACATAGCACCTTTTAAAAAGTACTACTGCTGCTTTAAATATCGAGAGAAGGTCGAGTTTATTCTATCGACTTTAGTTGGAGGACCCTGGTTTGCCATCTGAAGACAAATCAGAGTTCAAATAACCATTTGTGTTGCGGTTTGCAAAATATCCAATGTTCCATTAGGAAGCTGGCATTTATGGAGATAATTTATAACCCGCTCATAAAACAAGTTTCTATTTTTCTCTGTTTTGGGTAGGGGGGCTTTGGCTTTCATTCAATATTTCCCTTCACAACTATGGTGTATTAAAGTGGTAGATTATGGCATGGTTGCAGATTTCAAATCCATTACTGTGTGCGGTTACTGAAAAGTAAAAGAGGGTAAGAAACCTGAGAATAATCATGAACTAGCGCTGATCGTAATTTTAATTCTTCTGGCACCGGACAGTGAATTTTTTAAAGACAATATTTTAACCGTTTCGGCATTGCAATAGACCACTGATAACCCCTGCACTGAAGTCCTATTAACCTTGATCTAAGGCTACAAGGTCAAGCTTTTGTTTATTTGGTTATCATCATAAGTTCAAAATGCTTCATTGATCAGAAGTCACAGAACCTATTTTGCATCACCACAAGTTTATCTTTCCAAAAAAATAAAATAACGATTACCACTAGCTGACACTCCATTATCTGATAAAGGGTTTAGTTAGCATTAGTAGCTTATCGTGGATGTGCTAGCAGGGTATCATACTAACTGTGCAATCATGTGCAGTAATGAGCCATTCTTTTTTAAGTAACGGGAAAGAAGACACTGCCTGTAAACAACGACACTGTGTTTGACTCGGGGGAACCTGTTCGATTCCTGGTGTGGGCTCCTTGTGACCTTGAGCAAGTCACTTTATCTCCCTGTGCCTCAGGCACCAAAAACAAAGAGTGTAAGCTCTGCGGGACAATGACTGTGTCTGGAGAAACTCGGTGTGCTGCGTACCGCTGGCTATACTGTAATTGTGAAGCGCTTTGATTCCCATTGGGAGAAAAGTGTTTCATGGAATAAAGTTGTTATAAAGGTGCATAAGTCCAGAAATAAAAGACGAAATAAACGGGGCAAACAGACAGTCGATGGATAGGAACAAGGAATACATAAGAGATGGGAAAACAAAGTGGTATCACAATAAATAGAGAAAAAATGGGACATAGCTGCAAAAAGTGTAATATTTCTAAATGGCTCTTTCTAGGTCATAATGGCAAAATACCGCCAACCTATGTATTATTATTATCGTTTATCTACAATGGGGGTACAGAGTGACATCAATTACATAAAGAGAATGACATCCAAATAAGCACAATAGTAAGGCAAAAATGGATCAGCACTCCATACATCAGGAATAATCAATAACATGCCATGTAGACAAAGCACGTTTTGCAAAGCAGCATAGTATCTGCTATTTCTATGTATGACCCTCACAGGGTATAAAGTAATAATTATACAATAACTCAAGAGTAGCATAGGACAAACATACTCACAAAATACAATGTACCTGGGCCCGTGGCCCATTCCTCAGGCTTGAGCCATTCTTGCTTTACTATTGTACTAATTATTTATGTCTAGCGGTGGGGGGGTATAGTATCCTAATGGTGGGGGGTATAGTATCCTAACGGTGGGGGGTATAGTATCCTAACGGCGGGGGGTATAGTAGTCCTAAGGCGGGGGTTATAGTATCCTTAACGGTTGGGGGGTATAGTACTCTAGTGGTGGGTGGGGGTATGAGTTATCTAAGCGGTGGGGGGAGTATAGTATCCTAAACGGTGGGGGGAATAGTATCCTAACGGTGGAGGCATAGTACTATCCTAGCGGAGGGGGGGCATATATCCTAGCGGTGGGGGTATAGTATCGTAATGGTGGGGGGCATAGTATCCTAGCGGAGGGGAGCATAGTATCCTAGCGGTGGGGGGTATAGTATCGTAATGGTGGGGGGCATAGTATCCTAACGGTGGGGGCATAGTATCTTAGCGGTGGGGGCATAGTATCCTAGCGGGGGGGGGGCATAGTATCCTAATGGTGGGGGTATAGTATCCTAATGGTGGGGGGCATCGTATCCTAATGGTGGGGGGGCATAGTATCCTGCGGTGGGGGGCATAGTCCTAATGGGGGCATAGTATCCTAGCGGCGGGGGGCATAGTATCCTAGCAGCGGGGGGCATCGTATCCTAGCGGTGGGGGGCATCATATCATAGCGGTGGGGGCATCGTATCCTAGCGGTGGGGGGACAAATAGTATCAGCAGCGGGGGGCATAGTACTAGCGGGTGGGGGGCATAGTATCCTAGCCGGGGGGGGCATAGTATCTAGCAGGTGGGGGCATAGTCATAGTATCCTAGCGGTGGGGGGTATAGTATCCTAGCATTGGAGGGCATAGTATCCTAACGGTGGGGGGCATAGTATCCTAGCGGTGGGGGGCATAGTATCCTAGCGGTGGGGGGCATAGTATGCTAGCGGTGGAGGGCATAGTATGCTAGCGGTGGAGGGCATAGTATGCTAGCGGTGGGGGGCATAGTATCCTAATGGTGGGGGGGGGGCATAGTATCCTAGCGGTGGGGGGCATAGTATCCTAAGGTGGGGGGACAGTATCTAATGTGGGGGCATAGTATCCAAACGGTTGGGGGCATAGTATCCTAATGGTGGGGGGGTATAGTATCCTAATGGAGGGGGGTATAGTATCCTAATGGTGGGGGGGCATAGTATCCTAATGGTGGGGAGGCATAGTATCCTAGTGGTGTGGGGGCAGAGTATCTCAGCGGTGGGGGGTATAGTATCCTAGCGGTGGGGGGCATAGTATCCTAACGTGGGGGGCATAGTATCCTAGCGGAGGTGGGCATAGTATCCTAGCGGCGGGGGGATAGTTACTAGTATTGTGGGGCATAGTATCCTAGCGGTGGGGGGCATAGTATCAGCGAAGGGGCCTAGTATGCTAGATTGTGAGGGCATAGTATCCTAGCGGAGGTGGGCATAGTATCCTAGCGGCGGGGGGCATAGTATCCTAGTATTGTGGGGGCATAGTATCCTAGCGGTGGGGGGCTAGCATAGTACTAACGGAGGTGGCATAGTATCCTAAAGTGGGGGGCATAGTTCCTAGCGGAGTGCATGTATCCTAGCGGTGAGGGGCATAGTACCTAGCGGGGGGGCGGGGCCATAGTATCCTAGCGGAGGTGGGCATAGTATCCTAGCGGTGGGGTATAGTATCCTAATGGTGGGGGGCATAGTATCCTAACAGTGGGGGGCATAGTATACTAGCATGGGGGGGTATAGTATCCTAATGGTGGGGGGGTATAGTATCCTAATGGTGGGGGGGCATAGTATCCTAGCGCTGGGGGGCATAGTATCCAAACGTGGGGGGCATTGTATCCTAGCGGCGGGGGGCATAGTATCCTAGCGGCGGGGGGGCATAGTATCCTAGTGGTGGTGGGCATAGTATCCTAATGGTGGGGGGGCATAGTATTCTAGCAGAGGAGGACATAGTATCCTAGTGGTGGGGGGCATAGTATCCTAGCAGCGGGGGGGTATAATATCCTAGCATTGGAGGGCATAGTATCCTAGCGGTGGCGGGCATAGTATACTACCGGGGGGGCATAGTATCCTAGCGGTGGGGGGCATTGTATCCTAGAAGTGAGGGGTATAGTATCCTAGCGGTGGGGGGCATAGTATCCTAGTGGTGAGGGGTATAGTATCCTAGCGAAGGGGGGCATAGTATCCTAGCGGTGAGGGGTATAGTATCCTAGCGAAGAGGGTCATAGTATCCTAGTGGTGGGGGGCATCATATCCTAGCGGTGGGGGCATCATATCCTAGCGGTGGGGGGCATCATATCCTAGCGGTGAGGGGCATAGTATCCTAGCGGTGGGGGGCATCATATCCTAGCGGTGAGGGGCATAGTATCCTAGCGGTGGGGGGCATCATATCCTAGCGGTGAGGGGCATAGTATCCTAGCGGTGGGGGGCATCATATCCTAGCGGTGAGGGGCATAGTATCCTAGCGGTGGGGGGCATCATATCCTAGCGGTGAGGGGCATAGTATCCTAGCGGTGGGTGGCATCATATCCTAGCGGTGGGGGGCATCATATCCTAGCGGTGAGGGGCATAGTATCCTAGCGGTAGGGGGCATAATATCCTAGCGGTGAGGGGCATAGTATCCTAGTAGAGGGGGGCATAGTATCCTAGCGGTAGGGGGCATAATATCCTAGCGGTAGGGGGCATAATATCCTAGTGGAGGGGGACATAGTATCCTAGCGGTGGGGGGCATCGTATCCTAGCGGTGGGGGGCATCGTATCCTAGCGGTAAGGGGCATAATATCTTAGTGCCATCCAAACCCAGGTGGCATCTTTTTTTTTTACTCCTATATTTCCTTCAAATGATATATCTGTTTAGTGCATATTCTATTTTTGCTTTTCCTATACAAATAAGGACAGAGAAGCGCAAACAGATACAGAAGGAAATGAGGGTCCTGATCCTCAGAGCTTACACTCTAGGCTAGAGGATTTAGCTTCAACATGTTAGAAACAAAATGTACACTTTTCAAAAGCAAATGCACAATAGTGGGCATGAGAGATCCTTATTTCTCCTGTGGAATCAAAGAAAAGGCTATCTGCAGCGTGTCAGGATTTCTCATTAACCTGTCTGGCTCCTCTTCAAGAACACACAGCACGAGGGTCCACGTATTGTTAGGTTTTATAATAAGGTGAAGGCAGGTTATTTTAGTATCCAGTCTTGACGTGCAGTCGCTCCTCTCTTCTTCTGTCATCTGCTCCCGTTTCCGATGTGTTGGACTGGCAGAATCAACAGTTATCATCTAGATGTCAGAGTTGCTGGGAATGAAGTGGAAGCTTTCAAACTGTATAATAACTCGCAAACTATTGGCTACAGAATTGAGCCTTTTTTGGCAATAATGAGACCAAATGCAGAAAATTAATTTGACATTTTTTTTCGAGGCTGTGAACTTTAAAGGAGGTAATGGGCGAATGTACCTTTAAAGGAGGTAAATGCTGATGTGTCTGTAGATCTAAGCCTTTGTTTTTTGGGGGGAGAAAGAGGGGGGTTGCATGGTATTTTTAGGATCACTTTCTCAGTAAATTGCACCCAGTGGCATTTTTATGGGCCAGTGTAGATTTTATAAGTCTACAGGTTTCATTTCTTCCACACGTGCTGCCGGAGCTTTTATCTGAAACTTTCCCAAACCAACTTTACGAGGTGACGCTAGACCAATGTTTTCTTCTTTCTTTTGTGGGACATTTTACTACAAAACCCCAAAAATATTTTCCAGTCCATAGATTTCCACAATATGTTTTAATCCCTTCTCTTCATAACCCAAGAATTTGGGGCTGTCATCTCTCAAGGATGGAGTGCTTTGTAATTTCCATATAAGGTGATCAAGGTTAGTTTGTGGTGACTTTAGTGGACGGTATTGGTGGATAATGGGAACATCGAGGCCTTAATAGAAATAGAATCACACCGCCCATTGTGACAGGGCCTTAACCCTTGTCTAAAAGGGCTCCAAATAGAAAGCCTGAATCTGACTCATGAGTCCAGCAGGGAGATAGTTCATAGCAGCTCACCACCTGGCACATCGGTAAGGTAGAAAAGCCTCCTGTGTAAACTGCAGAGGATCTCTCTAGCACAATGGAAGTGTATGCTGACAAAGAGAGAGCCCAAGGAACTGGGAAGTGTGTGAGAGCCCACCATACTCCATAAGGGCACTGTAGAGGTCAACACATGTCACTGCTATTGGTTAATTTTTGACCTAGGAGGTGTACTCAGATGTAGCAAGACTTTGTGTCCCCGGTGCTGATGCCAGAAGCATGGACCCCTCACTGCTCCATCACGGCAGACCTTGTCCCGGACACTGTCGACTTTTGCTTGCTCGTCTTCAACTCTGAGAACAGTAAGTCTTCCTACATCTGTACTTTATTTTTAGCGTGATGTGATCCAGTGGGTCTCCCCGTTTATTACCCTAGCTGTCCTGGAGATATTATTGTTTCAGTCCTACATACATGAAAAGTTCTTCATGCTACTCCTCTTTCTTTCAGTCATAGCCTCTGCTACGCCATTTTTAATTGGCTCGCTGTACCATACTTTTCTTATGTTGGTGCTATGGAGTCTGTTTTCATTGGGGACTCTGAGTTCTCGACGCTGCCGCCCTTCTGAGTTGTTTCCCATTTCTATGTCTGACGGCACAGCTTCAAAAAAGGAGCATTACCGGGAATAACTACATGTAAAATAAATGCATGCCTTATATAATGTCACCCTCCCTGCCCGGCTCCTAGGGAGTTTGCATCGTTGTGCAAAGGTTGACTACTCAACATGGCTGTATTCAGGCGGCTGGGCAATGAGGTAGCAAGGATGTATTAAAATGGACGCCAGGAACTTTTGTAATACAACTGTGATTTATGTATTTGTGTCCTCAAGCACAGCGACCGCTCATACACATTTTGGCAACATTGTACTGTATTTTATAGCAGACATACATGAATACAGTTCTTCCATCAGTGCCCAATTTTAACACTCAAGTAGGTGTGGGACCCGGCCCCTCTTGTTGCTTCAGGATCATCTTTGGTATTAATTAGGCTACTTTAGGCCCCTACGGGAATCCTGGTTTGTCTTTTCTTACTTGACCCAATACCTTTGGCCTGTTTGGGAACTGCCACTTTCATACAAACTGATGAGGAATGTTAGTGCAGATCCACGGTTAGTGCTAATCCGCCAACACTTGGCAGCCCTCTTTCCTGAGGCTCTATGTAGTGTGCCATATTCCTTTTACTTAAATATTCAGGACTCCATTCCTTCTTTTGGGGATCCTAACTTCAAGGGTATTGTCTCTAAACACGACATAATAAACAGGGAGGGAGGGGGGGGGGGGTGGTTGCTTGGTCTGTGCTATTACTTTATAAACATTACTTATCTACTCTCCCCGTGGCTCCTATACTCTTGTCCTCCTGGAACCTAACCTTCTCAAATCTTCTCCCTTACTTAAATACTCTTCCATGATATTAGAATCTCCATGGCAACACAGGGTGGGCCTGGGTTATGCAAACTGCTAGTAACCCTCTAGGAGGGGGGTTAAACTAACAAAATTGAAAAAAATTAAAAAAAGAACTTCCTCGCGTTTGAAAGCAGGTGTTATAAACTATATGTTTTCATCCCACTCTTAATTTTTTTTTTATTGCATTTCATTACAGTGGTTGGTCCCATAAAAAAAACAGTATAATTCCTTACACTTCCATAATCATCAAACAGGTTCCTGCTTTGACATCACAGGGAGCAGCTCCCGCTACAAGATATGTGGGATTTCCAAATGCTGCATTTTTGTGGTTAAAGTAGCATAGAGTGAAAATATATAAACTCCCCATTAACACCTCTCTTTAAACCCAAGCTAAGTTTTTATGATTACTTTTAATATAATAACACCGTCTTTAATGTTGCTCTTGCCTTGGAAGCATAATCCTCACAAAAACAACCAGGAAATCAACTCTTACACCTGTTCTGTAACCGGTTGTTATATTATTTTTACATATTTCCTTTGAAATTAACAATACTAATTTTGGGCAAAGTAATACACTTTTGGGAAGCAAAAACCATATGTTTCAAAACCCGAAATGATGCAAGCAGCTACTTTAGTGTGCAAAGGTGGCATTTGAACATGCGCAAACTAAGCCCCAGCTTGTAACCCCAAGTAGTTTGGGGGTGCCAGCTTATTAATTCAGGTCTTCTTGAGTCTGATCATCTAGCTTTGTGGCTTTTAGAATATAATTGATGGAGTCTGTGACAGGGGCCTTAACCCTGTCTAACAGGGCTTTAATAGAAAGCCTGTATTGGTCTGAGGAATCCAGCAGGGAGCTGGTTAATTGCAGCTACAGAAAATTAACCAGTCTCCACCTGGCTCATCAGACAGGTAGAAACGCCTCCTGCTTGCACTGCAGCGAGATCTCCGGAGCACAGAAGGACTGTGTTGTCAGCAAGACACCCTGAAACCAGACCCTCTACATCCAGGGACAGAAGTATAATGCGTGGTGCTATGGACTGTATACAGCTATAGTGATAATGTTATGAATATGATGAATCCTATATGAGGTCTGGGATATATTCTTGATTGTGGTGGGGGTACTGGATGTGGTATTCTTGTTTGTAAACCACCATAGATGGCACTCAAATTGTCCAGGAACCCAAAGGCTGAAGATCACCCCAATAAACAGTACCCTAATCCTTTTGTGGAATAATGATATAACCATATAGCAAGCAGGAAAAACTCACGAATCCGCAGCAGCGTCCATGTTGATCCCACCAGACCTCTACATATTCATATATTGATCTTGTGACTACACATATTGATCTAGATTTAGATATAGGATCAACTAATTCCATTTTTTTCTGTCCTGTGATTATCGAGTTGCTCCTCCCTTTCCCTTCCTAAATCATGCTGTTGCTCTAACCCTAAATACTTCTGTTATTTTTTACCATACCCGTTCTCCAATCTAAAACTTCATAATGTCAAAATTAGAAAGTTCATGGTATATCTGTTAATATATTAATATAGTAAAATAAACAGAGATAAATGATAAATAAATGATTATAAATATTCTGAAAGACATAAATAAGGCATGTATATTTACCTTATGGTATATCCTTATAACAGTACCTTTGGATTCATGGTTTGTATTACTCAGTTTATTGATATCTTTTCAAACATATAACAGAGTAGATTAATAACAAATATAATAAAATAAATTATACATGTACATATATGTGTTTTTTACCATCTTTATTCAAGCCATGTCACATTGGTATTTGTTTTTCCTTCACATTCACGTAATTGGATACATTTGTGATCATTTATTCATCAAAACCTTATATTGATCTCCTTTATTATTCCTTATGTCCACGTGATTGTGTCGTGAACTAGCTTCTTCTAGGTATTTGGTTCTAGGCATTACAGTATACTTAAAGTTATGTTTTTATATACAGACTATTCCTCCTTTGATATTTTGATCTCTTTCAGGTATCAGAGAAAGGAATTACTGTTGTGTAAGTGTGCTCGTCATTATGTATTTTCATAATAAAGTTTATTTTAAATTTTTTTTAATTTACTTAATTGTAATGTAGGGGATCCTTCCCTGATTGGTCTGGTGATGATTTTCTGGCGCTGGTGATGATTTTCTGGCGCTGGTGATGATTTTCTGGCGCTGGTGATGATTTTCTGGCGCTGGTGATGATTTTCTGGCGCTGGTGATGATTTTCTTGTGCTGGTGCACACCCCCCCCCCATTCTTTATTCTACTCTTCTTTCTCTCTTTCTCTCTTTCTCCTTTTCTCTTTCCCTTTTCTTTCTCTATCCCCCCCCCCCCCCCCCTTTTTTCTTTCTTTTCTTTTTTCTGCCTTTTCCCTCCCCCTCCCTCGGGCCGCGCTCACTCGCGGGGACCACAGGGAGCCCACGGTTGCTACTGCGCAAGCGCGTTCACCCGGGGCTCCTGTGTGTGTCCTGCTGTGTGTGCGACAATAGGGAGTAACTTAGGGTTCCTGTCTCTTCCCCTCCCTTTCCCCGTTGGTGGTGCATGCGCACCAGGATGACGAGGATTACAGCGCCGACGGGCGCGCGCGCGTCCGGCACGCCCCCCCCCCCCCGCCCCTGGGACACGCTCCATGGTCACCATGGTGAGGAAGCCTTTGCTGGCTCTGCGCAAGCGCGTTTTAGCTTGGGTCTTTTTCTCTCTGCTGGCTCGGGATTGCGTGTGGGAGGAGGGGGCTGCGTGTGGGGGCGCGTGTGTGCGCTCTGGGGACCTCACACCCGAATCTCATCGCCCAGATTATAGGGAGGATCCCAGATAAGGTTCATTATTGGTAAGCCAATTATTTCTTACTCTTTAAATATGTGTAACAGGTATTCCCCCACCCAATCGCATATATGGCGTATGTAAGGGGAACCTAATGTTACCTGGTGTGGTGCTTTACCTGTCAGGCTCACAGGAGGGCTGAGCTTCCGCCGTGGGGAACCTGGGGCAAGTACAATATGAGTAACCCTGTACTCGGTGCAGCGCCTCCACCTGCGATGGCTCCCACCAGAGAGGGAGTGGTTCCTCGCAGGACAATATATCAATACACACACACTCAGCATGTATAACAACCAATGCCTTTACTATGATAACGAAGGGTGGCAATAACACATAACATGTACACTTATACTCTAACGGTATAACCTGAGCGGCTCCCTCACTCATCAGGAGTACGTCTACGTCCCCTCACCGCATGCCCCACACACCGTGTCCATGTATAGCAATATGTTGGTATAGGCTCGGTCGTCTAGCCACTCGCTAGTGTCCTTAAATAGTTGAGCCTAAGGCGGGATCAGCGCCTGGTGACGGTGTTGGTGCACTTGTTATAATATCTTCCGGTCACGGCGGTGACCGGTACCTCTTTGAAAAGGGTCAGGCGGATCGCGGTCTGCCTCCTGGGTCTCAATGTCCAGCCGTCTGGTCCCAGACGACTCGCCAGCAAACCTGCTCCGCACTCTTGTCCCTTTGTCCCTAGCTGGTACTCAGTAAGGGTGATGCTCGCCACTACTATAGGCCGTCCCTACAGCACAGCAACCTTAAGTGACTTCAGGGCAAACTCATAGGGGCTTACGGGGTAGTCACTGACCCCCTGCACCCACACTACCTCTCCCTTCACCACCCGGGTCCCCTCTGACTAACTTCTACCTAATACTCACAGCACCTGCAGCAACCGCACTGCACTCACACTAAACCTGCTTGGTGCCTGCAGCAAATGTGCTGCACACACACACAATGCCTTCTTGTCAGCCCTCACAGCACTGACAGCCGTGACACTGACAAGACTGCACACCACACGCACCTAAGGGCAGGGTCCCTAACCTAGGGGCCGTCCCTCAGTACTTACCCACTAACCTAGTGGGGAGTTGGGGCCTGCCTGGGACCTGGGGAACCTAACCTGGTGTAGGAGCCACTTGCTCCCTACACCCTTCCTCCCCCTTCCTGCTCCCAGCTCCAATTGCCGTGCTCCAAAGCCCACAAAATGTATTTATCTGCCTGTCTGGGAATCCTGGTCTCTCATTGGCCACCTTGAGGCACCTGGTGCCTGCCCCTCTATGCCTCATGGGAGTTGTAGTCCTGTGGAGGCTGCTAATCCCTTGGGGCCGCGTGCGCGATTCTCCTGCGCATGCGCGAGTCGCCAATGGCCGCCGCAACTCCCTGGCTGTCCCCGCGCATGCGCGATCACTCACACGCTCGCGCAACCTGTCATGGCAGCCCCCACTAGCCGGGTGCGCCGCCGGGACTCTGAGCACTCGGAGCGCTCCCTGCACTGGCCCCCACCTTCGTGTTGTGCTGGCGGGTCCGTCGCTGCCTCCGGCGGCAACCGCGACCGCTCGGCACTTCGTGAGGGGGTTCTCTGGGAGCCGGAGGGCACCGGGGTTACATATGTTAATGATGATGGGATGTGTATGCCTTGATAAAGGGCTCTGCGTAGCACGAAACATGTTGGTAGGGTAATGCCTTGCCTTTTTTCCTTCCACGCTATTAAATCTTTTTATGGATAACGCACTTTCTTCCTAATTTTTCTTGTTTGGATGATTCCGGTTTTGCTGTGCCTCTTCTCTCTTCTATCTGCATCCCTCTACATCCAGGGCACAGCAGACCATGGAACCCGCCAGAGGGTGCCCCCCAACGGACACAGCCCAGACCCGGAGACTGACACAAAGGCCCCATGCTTACAGGTACCTCTTTGGGTGTTGGGGTTGTAGGTTGGAAAGAGGCCCATCCTCCCAGCCCCGCAGATAGGGACGGGGAGAGTGAGTTAGCCCTTACACAGGGATAGGATGTTTATTTATTTCTGTTTCCTTACACTGTATTGCTTAAAGCTAGGGGCTGAATAAAAGCCATGGTTTAACTTCCCCAAATATGTCCCCCTGGTTGTACCTCTGCACATGTCTCTTACAGGGTCTAAACACTGACCCCCAATACATAGGTTGCTCGGTGTGCTATGGCTTATATTGTGTTCTTATGCAAATGAAGAGGGAAGGTTTCCAAATATGACTATGATTAATATAGTTCATTTATAAAGCGCCAACATATTCCGCAGCACGGTACAAAGGGGGTACAAAGAGATTTGATCATTGGATGAACCGTTACATACAAATATCTACAAAGAGGTGCTGAGGGCCCTGCTCGTGAGAGCTTACAGTCTAGAGCAGGAGTGTCCCACTCCAGTCCTCAAGGGCCACCAACAGGTCAGGTTTTAAGGATATCCCTGCTTCAGCACAGGTGGCTCAATCAGTTGTTCAGTCAATGATTGCACCACCTCTGCTGAAGCAGGGATATCCTTAATACCTAACCTGTTGGTGGCCCTTGAGGACTGGAGTTGGACAATCCTGCTCTAGAGAGAATGAGGGACAATGTTGAAACAAAAAGATCCCTTAAAGCAAAAACTCAGTCCCTAATTATGGTCGGCATGATGCGCTTATCAATTCATATCAAATAAACAGTCCGTAAGAAAGGGCAGGCACCTTCACAGGGTTGGGGTTTGTCTCTAAAAATAATTCATGGTTTGCGTTTGCTGGCACTCCATTGTTTATGGTTTTGCCATAATAAATAATTATGGGGGAAAACGCAAAATGAGCAGCAATATTTTGGAGGAAGATATATATAATTAATAGATATATATAATATATATCATCCAAAATATTGCTGCTCATTTTGCGTTTTCCCCCATAATTATTTATATATATATTTATATATATATAGTTATTTATATATATATATTAGCGGATGATAAATATATATATGTGCCAAGACACATGCACAGCTCCCCCAAAGACACAAACACACACACTAGGGTTGCCAGGTGGCTTGTCCAAAAATACTGGACACAATGTTAAAAGATGTTCCCCCATGCCCCCCGAATACATATAAAAAATACCCCCATGCCCCCTGAATACATATAAAAAAACACCCCCACGCCCCCGAATAGATATAAAAAACACCACCACGCCCCCGAATACATATAAAAAATACCCCCATGCCCCCGAATAGATATAAAAAACACCACCACGCCCCCGAATAGATATAAAATATACCCCCACCACCCAATACATAGAAAATATACCCCCACCTCCCCAATACATAGAAAATATACCCCCACCTCCCCAATCAAATTCAGACTTACCTTGGGGATGGTGTCAGATCGGGCCTGGTGGCTGCGGAAGGGCGGAGCAGGGGGGGGCGGTGGCTGCAGAGAGGAGGGGAAGGGGGGTAGTGGCTTCGCAGGGGGCGCAAGTGGCTGCAGAGAAGAGGGGGGGGTTGTTTGCGTGGGGGGGGGGCGGTAGCTGCGGAAGGGGGGAAGTGGCTTTGGAGGGGGGGGCAGTGGATGCGGAGGGGGCCGGCAGCTGGTCAGTGCAGTTGCCTCTATGCCCGGCTCTCTCCCCCTGCAGGCTTGTCTCTCCCTGTCTGTCCCACGCTGAGGTGTCTGAGGCTGACGCATGCCGGGCCTCCTTCTCCTGCCAGCGCGCACCGGAAGCCCAGCTGACTTTCGGCGCTGATGTCAGAGGACCCGGTGCGCGTCAGACACCTCGGCGTGGGACAGACAGGGAGAGAAAAGCCTGTAGCGGGGGAGAGCCGGGCATGGTGGCAACTGCTCTGACCGTCCGCCAGCCCCCCCGCATCCACCCTGCTTTCGGAGAGAGGTAACACCGGACACACGTCCGGTATTACCTTTCATTTTATACCGAACGCAGGGGCAAAATATCGGTCTGTCCGGACAGTCCGGTCCAAAACCGGACACCTGGCAACCCTACAGACACATAGCTTCCCCACCCCCCCAAGACAACCACACAACTCCACCCCAAGACACACACACAACGCTCCCCCCCCCCAAGAAAAAAACCACACACTCAGATTCCCCTCCACCCAAGACACACATACAAAGCTTCCCCTCCACCCCCCCAAGAAAAAGACACACACAAACTTTACATTTGGAAGTGGGGAAAACCTGTGAAGTTCCAACGTCTGACACCGACGGCAGAGGTGTGCAGGAAGCCGGGCCACAGCTGGGGACTAAAGTGCCTCATATGTTCCGGTTTTGAAATTGCCATTCCAAGAGGTTTCGGGAGCGGCAATAGCAAAACCGGTCTAAATAAGACATTTTACTTATGCCTTCGGGACGCCGGGACACGTGTTCCAACAACCGATACAGTCCCGGTCAAACCGTTACATATGGTCACCTTAATCATTTTGCTTTGTCTGCGCGCTCTAGCACTAAATGTGAAGGTAAATGTTGATTTACCGCACTCCTTTTCCTATGGTTGTATGATTGTGTGGCTGTATGATTATGGGGTTGTATGATTGTGTGGTTGTATGCTGAAATTGTAGTGCTGGCTTTGAAGACTGTCCGGGATCTCACTGCTGCTATACTGTAAATCAGGGGCGCGCAAACTGGGGGGGCGCAAGATTTTATTGGGAGGGCACGGCAGTTATAGAGGTCCTGCGACTCCCCCAAGGCATTTAAATTAAATGCCGGGGGACCCGGGAGGCCTCTGTAACTAACTTACCTTGGCTTCCAGCGATGCGTCGTCATTGTAACCCAGTGTCATATGACGCAGCAGGGTCACGTGACATTGTGTTGCCATGGCAACGGGACGTCACATGACCTCCACGGCGTCATTTGATGCTGGAGCCGAGCAGGGGGAGGGGGGCGCGAGCAGGGGAGGAGAGCAGGCAGAGGGGTTCAGGGGGAAAAGATTGTGCCCCCTGCTGCAAGTAGCAGCACTAGGTGAAAAAGTCTTCTAATGCCGCACTATTCAAAGTACTGTAGGTCTCATCACAGGACATCATATTAAAGCAGCAAAACGTGAAATCTTATGTTTTTTTTTTTTAATAAATCAGCCCTTTATTATTACATAATAGTGGTGTGTTTTTATTCTACTTTTTTTATTCAATTCTTAATGCCATTATTAATGAGTGTTAAAGCATCCTTTGATTTCTATAGCAGGATTTAGCCCACCGCCCCAGCAGTGCAAGATCTTTCCAACACTTTCCTGTTTGTGATCATTTGCTGCCGATATTCCCAGCAGTTTGAGCTGCAAACTGTAACAATAAATAATGTTACCGTAGTAATATAAGGATATATTGTAGCTGCTGAGTTACACTGACTGGCAGCCACTATGTTAAGCACCCAATAAGGATTCTTACAGATTTATAACAGTGGCACCAAACGATTGCCAGCTTAGGTAAGAAAGTACAGTTATATATGACCATATATACATGCTATACATATAAAAATAAGGGCAAAAAAGGGGGGAGTGGTATTGCTGCTGTAATAATTGCTTTACTAGCAGAAAATGAGAACGCGCGTCATTAATATGATGTCTTGGTATGAGACCTACTATGAATAGTGTGGCATTAGGAGCCTTGTTTCCCCTAACACGTGTGGAAAACATTAGTCCTGCAGCTAGCACACGTATCAGTGATGAACACACTCACCAGCAGGTCCCATCTCTGTGAAACAACACTCAGAAATTCCCCCAATTGACATTTTTATTAGTTGCAAAATAAACAGCTGCTCAGTATGTGAACTGTGTCCCTTCACATGCCCTGCTTTCCCAGCATCCTTTGCGGTGCCGGGCAACACTTTGTTGGTTTCCACGGCACAGAGAACTTGTCTTCGTTAAGCCCACGTCTGGAACTGACAAGGGCCCGGCAGTAAATCTAGAAACCCCAGAGTGTTATCTAATTCCTCCCCACGACCAACCAGTCCTGCCACGCGCTGAAAAGATTTATTGAGGGGGAAACTGAGCCATGAATACATTTACTGGGAGCTCATAGCTGGGTTTATTTTCTGCTAGAGGAGTCGCAGGCGCACGTTTCGCGATTGTTAAAATCTAAGCTCTATTTTAATCTAAGCAGATTTCAGTGAAGCAGCGAAAACGCGGCATTGCCACCTACTCTACCACATTGTAATAAAGGGATTTGCGTATGTAACGCTACATTTGGACCTTGAAGAGGCAAGTCAAGCCGAGCGGGCAAATGTTTTTTTTTTTTTTAAACATAGGATGAAGCAGGGGGTCCCCGGAGCTGAACCCCATTCATTTAAAAAAATATTTCATATTACCCATTAATTTCAGCTCCGGGGACTCCCTGCCTCCAGAGATACTTACCTGCGGTATCTGTCTCTGCTTTATAAAGCTCGCGCGTCACGTGGGCCAATAAGAAGCCACACCGGCTGACGTCATGGCTTCCTATTGGCTCGCAGGGCGCGGGAGCTTTGAAAAAGCGGCCATTATGTGATCCCTGTTAGCTGAGCGGAGCGGCTACCTACCAGCACCGCCTGCGGAGCTCTGTATCTCGGGAAGCAGGGGGTCCTCAAAGCTGAAATGAATGGGGTTGAGCTCTGTAGACCCCCTGCTTAAATCCTATGTAAAAAAGAATTGGCCTGCTTTAATTGCCTCTAAGATAGTTGCAACAAGAACCCGAGTGCATGAATAAATAGACCATATGTTTGTTCTACACAGTACAGGCTGCAAGATGTGTCCTCCTGCGCTCAGCCTGACGACCTGTAGGAGGAATTTAAGCGGCCTCCTGCTGGTAGACTTGCTGAAGGGAGAAAGGACCTGTACTGTATTTAGGGATATCTTTCATGCAGACTGCAGTTTCTGTCCCAATGCGCCTCGGGCCCTGTAAGCAGGAGTGGCCAACTCCAGTCCTCAAGGGCCATCAACAGGATATTCCTGCTTCAGCTCAGGTGGCTCAGTCAAAGTTATCAGGGTATCATTACAATGACATCAGTTTCTTAAATCTTAATTTATAAGGTGTCAACATATTTAGAGAAGAAATACAATAGGTGGTCAAAGACACCGTCATACATATATGTAAATAGAAGAGTACTTACCCAAAATAACGTTTTAAATATCTGGTTATACCCACTTACCAGCTTCAAGTTGCAAAGCCAGTATAACCAGCCTCGCACGGATGAGACCCAAAAGGTTGAAAAAGCTGTCTGTGAGTAGGGTTACTGGCTCTGCACTTCTTTAACCCAGGCTGTGCTTAAATGATGTGTAATACGGCAGCCATAAGTTTATAGGGGTTCCATGTTAAAATGGATAATAAATAAAGAGTGACTCACTGTGCTCAATTGCGTGACACTACCCAAAATCCCTGCTGCAGCAGAAGCACTGTATGCTAAGAGATAATGGGGAAAGACAGGGTTGCAGACCTGGCTGAGACATGCGAAAGTACCACAAGTGGTATTTGTATTCACTGCTTTCAGATGACAAATTCTCTGAGTAGGGTTTTCCTCTTGCATTATCACCTGTTCCATATGCATTGGCGCAGCTTTCCCTACACCGTGAAGATTTTCAGCACTTTAAAAATTAAGGGAGCATAAATCTTCCAGAGCAAGGGGAAGAAATCTTCAAGTGTCTTGAATAGGGGGTCATTGTTTGCATACGGTACCCATGTGTATTTCATTTGGGACCACGCAGTGTCTCTGTGTGCCAATGTGGTCTTATTGCCATGAATGCTGTAACTCAAAAACACAAGCAGGAAGAATGAGTTTCTCTTTCATGTCATTTAGCAATAAGCATTTTGCATGAAAGAATACAGCGATACAATACAACAACAGCCAAAGTGCTGTAGTCCTGCAGCAAAGACAGGGGATTAGGAAGAAGGCTCTGACATTTAACTCAAGGAAATCCTCTTATTACACAGGACTTGGGTCTCCGTTTCGCCCCAGAGTGGATTTTAATGCACAATATAAGGTTTATACATGCAAAGCCGGGCGCCTCTCTGGGGGAGATCTGGTGCTCTGCCCTCTAACCTGGATAATTGAGGATGCGGTCAGTAAACCTTGTGGTATGACACTAGATTTTATGGTTCTTTAAACAAGGATTATAGCAAGTAAATTTTAATTATGTCTTGTTGGATAACCATCAACAGAACGATGTGGGAAAGATAAACGAAGGCAATTTCAATACCAGTGAAACCATTCCAGGCCTTGTAGGCTTATACTGACGGTCATTAAATGAGACTTTCAGAGGGGCACAGATGCACAGGAGTGCTGTTTTAAGGGTTTGACATGGAGCTCTGGCTTTATACAGATGGATATTGCCAAACTCCTGAACCTGTACCGTGGCCTGGTTCTCTAATTCTGTGGTTCTTAAATGTATTTGAATAGAGATAACCATTTACCTGCAAAGCATGCTGGGGCCGTGTATAAATGCAAATGTAGAGCAATTCTGGAGGGAAAAAAGTTGAGGACAGAATCCCATTCAAAGCAATAGGACTTTGTTTGGTGGGTGCATATGGTGCAAATGTTTTGCCTCACAATTGCTCCACTGTCGCCTTGATGCACACACGCCATTTTGTCAAGATTGTTTATTTTTGTGTTTCACGACTTCCTTAAGTAATACTAATCAAGTATATCTGCAGTAGTTTCAGTTTTTATTCTTAGAATACTTTTTAAGATGTTATCTTCCTTTAGTTAGACTGGTAAATAACTGAAAATGATGATGGTTGTGAGCCTTCTCTGTAGCTCTACGTTTAAGGTAACCCTGATGAAGAGGTCTTACCTGTTTAAAGTCAGTTTCTTCTTTGGGAGTTTGATAGGAAGTAATAAGTGCAAAAGCCAATGCCAGGCCTCTCTCCCACGCCAGGCCTCTCTCCCACGCCAGGCCTCTCTCACACACCAGGCTTCTCTCCCACACCAGGTCTCTCTCCCACGCCAGGCCTCTCTCCCACGCCAGGCTTCTCTCCCACGCCAGGCTTCTCTCCAATGCCAGGCTTCTCTGCCACGCCAGACCTGTCTCTCACCCGCAGCGGGCCTCTCTCCCACGCCAGGCTTCTCTGCCACGCCAGGCCTGTCTCTCTCCCGCAGCGGGCCTCTCTCCCACGCCAGTCTTCTCTGCCATGCCAGGCTTCTCTGCCATGCCGGGCCTGTCTCTCTCCCGCAGCAGGCCTCTCTCCCGCTGCGGATAGGGTTGCCAGGTGGCTTGTCAAAAAATACTGGGCACGATTGTGAAAAATGTGGCGCGCTCAAAGTCGGTGGGGAGGTATGTTATTTATAACTTCTCAGACCATTACGTAATTTTTTCTACATTTCGCACCACGTTTGCACCAATTTGGACTATTTCATATTCTATTTCTTAAAAAAATCTGGGAGAGGTTTGGGGATTGAGCGTCCTCCCAGCATTTCCTACGACATAGGATATGAGAGAGTGCAAATTGGTGCAAACGTGGAGTGAAATTTAGAAAAAAAAATTACATAACGGTCAGATAATTTATAAATAACATACCTGGAGTCATACATGGCGAGCTATACTGATCTTAATGCTCCTCTCCCACTACTTCCAAGATTGTTGCAACCCCCCTCATCCTCTCACCCCCTCATCCTCTCGCATCCCTCATCCTCTCAACCCCCCTCCCTCATCCTCACCCCACTCCCTAATCCTCTCACCACACTTCAATCTCTCACACCCCTCATCCTCCTCCTTCCTCACCCCCCTCACTCCTCCTCCTTCATCCTCTTCACCACCACAACTCATCCTCCTCCTCAACACCACCCCCTCTCTCTCTCTCTTCTCTTACTCATCTCTCTTCTGTTACTCCTATCCCTCTCTCTCTCTTCTCTTACTTCTGTCTCTTCTCTTACTCCTCTCTCTCTCTCTCTTCTCTTACTTCTGTCTCTTCTCTTACTCCTCTCTCTCTTCTCTTACTCCTCTCTCTCTCTTCTCTTACTTCTCTCTTCTCTTACTCATCTCTCTCTTCTCTTACTCATCTCTCTCTTCTCTTACTCCTCTCTCTCTTCTCTTACTCCTCTCTCTCTTCTCTTACTCCTCTATCTCTCTCTTACTTCTCTCTCTCCTCTTACTTCTCTTACTCCTGTCCTCTCTCTCTCCCCCCTCGCTCTTCTCTTACTCCCCCCTCTCTCTCTTCCCTTATCTCCCCTCTTCTCGTAACACTCCTCTCTCTTCTCTTCCTCCTCCTATCTATTCTCTTACTCGCCACCTCTCTCTTCTCTTTCTCCTCCTCTCTTCTCTTCCCCCTCCTCTCTTCTGTTAGTCCCCTCTCTTCTCTTACTCCCCCTCTCTCTTCTCTTACTCCCCCTCCCTTCTTTTACTCATCGACTCTCTCTTCTCTTACTCCCTTTCTTCTCTTTCTCCCTGTGGCAGGACGGCCTATAGCCGAGGTCGGACAATAGTCCTCCTCCTCACCACCCCCTATCCTCCTCCTCTATCCTTCACCCTTCTTCTTCTTCTTCCTCCCTCATCCTCCCTCATCCTCTCCCCTCCTGGTATCTTACCTGTGTGGAGGGTCTCCTGGCAGACAGGGACACAGTGGAGCTCTTCTCTCCAACATGTAAAGCTGGAAGGAAACTATATTTCCCAGCATGCACACGGGGAGCTGCGCACACTCCTTAATCACGGGGCGCCCTCCCATTGGTCAGTCTCCTCCTTGGTTCGGGTGGGGGGAGGATGCCGCCAGTTGCCCTGGTTACAAGACGCTGCTGCCTGCAGGGGACTCACGCTGCCCGTTCTGCATCAGAGGTAAGAGCAGGGACTCTGCACCCGGCCACTCTTCGGACTTGCGCTGCCCGTTCAGAGCGGGGGAATAGCGGACACATACATGTACAGTCTTACCTCTCTTTCTTTACCAGACAGAGACTAGCAAATTACCGGTCTGTCGGTATTGAACCGGACACCTGGCAACCCTAGCTGCGGACCTCTCTCCCGCTGCGGGGCCTCTCTCTCCCGCTGCG